>PVKE010020635.1:0-27302 GCA_004027555.1 Craseonycteris thonglongyai | reverse complement strand
AGAGAGAGAGAGAGAGAGAGAGAGAGAGAGATACAGAGACAGAGAGAGAACTGAACTGAGGGAGCTCCCCAGCTCAGCACATGGGTCCACACAGGTCAGGGCCAGGACTCGATCCTCCGTCCCCGGTGCTGCAAAGTGAGCACTCAACCCACTGAGCCATCCTGGCTTCCCCTAATGACCTCTTCTTATAGGTCGTTGATAGGTGTTAAGTCAGGTTTCCAGGGTCACACTGTTGGTTTAATTGGAATATAACGTCATCAGTTCGCTTCTAGACAACATTTTATATTATCTCCTCATTTTCTTATGACCATGTAACCGACTACATATTTTCATTATTTTATTTAAAAAATAGCATGAAATTTGTCAGAAGTTTATATCACAGTATAATGATCTGATTGCACATGGCTCTTGTAACAAATGACTCTGACAAGCTGTTTGCCTCTTTAGTTTGAGGAGATATCATAGGCATCCCATAGTAGTAGAGCTACAGACGCATTCAAAAGTCAACATTGAGTCCTGTTTTGTGTCCAATTCTAGAACTCCAAGATATCAGACTTCCACCCTTGAGAAGAACAGGTAACAGGATTCCAGTATTGATAAGTAAACTGCCAGATACCCTTTAAAATAACAACAAAGGCAAAGGCTGTACCAAGCTCTGAAGGGGTGGGGGCCAGGTTGAGGAAACTGTAATGGTGCACACTCAGTGGAATGTTATGGGGATGTAGTGATGCCATCATATAACTGGGATGACTTAAGGTGACCAGACATCTCACTTTTGGCGGGACAGTCCCAATTTTTAACAATTTGTCCCACGTCCCACGGCGTTTTAAAAAAGTCCCAATTTTTGGAAAGAATGCACGACAAGCTAGGGAACGGCGGGAGATAGACCAAATATTTAATCAAGAACCCTCTCCCCCGGTCAATGGTGTCCCGCCTTACCAATGTTAAAATCTGGTCACCGTAGCCCGGTAGTTGAGACTATTGCCACCATTTTCTCCTAAGCTTAACGAGCACAAAAATTAGTAGTGCCTAAGGAAAAATAAGCCATACACACACAGACTCACAAACACACACACACACACACAATTTGCCTCCTTTTTTATCAATTGTTTTAGGTCAGAATTAACTTCTGGGATATATATATATTTACAAACTGTTTGTTGAATGAAAATTCTTTCTTTGAAATTTCTTCATCCTTCCAAATGAAGATTATAACATTGTTAAAATGCACATGAATAAAATAAAATATTCCCCCAAGACTACCCAGTTACAAAGTGAATTTCCTCTCATAAAAATAGAACTATAACTCAATTTATATAAGAATAAAAACTTGGAATGCTTACTATATCAATACTGCCCAGCATGCAACACATACAGCATTGTCAAATGTAACCCTTTCACATACAATCAAAGATGTAGGGTTTGTGCTTATCCCCCTTTTACAAGACTTTGCAGTTGAGGAAGCAGGTGTATAGAGTTTAGTAACTGGTTCACAGTCTCTCAGATTTTAAGTGGTTAGGAAAGAATTAGTACCACAACATTCTAATATCAGAGCCTGGAATATTAATATCCTTGCCTCCTTCTTGATTAAAATAATAGTATTATTAGTTTTATATCCGAGTCTTTCAATATGCCTAACGATGATTTTGTCAATAACTTTGTTCATTGATATATTTACATAAACATATAAATACAAAGAATCTGAGACTTATTAGATCAAGAATTTGGAGAGGCCAGATAGTGTAAGAGCAGGGAATGGGGAAAGAAATCAATTAACATTTTTTAACTGTTTCCCATTTGTATCTGAAAGAAAAGAACAGTGGATATTTTAATATATGCCTTGGTCATAATTGTATGTTATTATAACTCTCAACATATTAAAAAAATTATTTGTAGGGGAAGCCAGGATGGCTCAGTGGGTTAAGCGCTCGCTTTAAAGCCCTGGGGACCGAGGATCGAATCCCTGCCCCAGCCTGTGCGGACCCATATGCTGAACTGGGGTGTGCTTCCCGAATGCAGTGAGGCCTCCAGTTCAGTTAAAAAAAAATTATTTGTACCAGCTGAAAAAACATAATTTCATGGGGCTTTCTCTTGATCCTATGAACATTATTGCAATTTTCACATTGTAGTCAATAAGCATTTAATATTATGTAACTAGTTTATAGTCAAACAACATACAGCAAAAATATGAAGTTGCACATGTAAATTTAATACATAACTATAACATGAAATGTTTTCATATGCTGGATTGAATTACCGGTACTTCTTTTTTTTTTTTTAACTTTGTTTTTCTACCTGACTTACAAGTGGCTTTTAGGTTGTAATACATGTCTACTATGAGCTAAATTAGTTTAATCATTCTATTTTTCCAAATAACAATCTACATGAATTGATATTTGGTTTTTCTATTTTCTTTTTTCTCTCTTCAGCTGTAGCTATGAATCAGATAGAAGCATCATCTCTGCAAAATCTGGGCTTATCTCTATGAGTCAGTTCTTCCATAAAATGACTTTTTGTAGCATTTTTTTTCTCATTTTTAATATAAACAACACACTCATTTAAATTTTTTTAAAAATCAGGTCATTAAGTGAAAGTAAGTGAGTGTGCTGAGTAACTTTTAATCACTTCATAATCCAGTCCAGACTTACTAACATTTGTAAATCTCACTGGCAAGGAGAAACAAATTACTTTAGCAACCATCTCAGGGACATGAAGATATATTTATTTGAACAAGGGTATATTTAAGACTTTATTTTAAGTGGTTAATAGTAAATAATTCTATAGTGATTTCAGAAATAATTTTACGCAGTTACCTATTTAAAAAAAATATAAAAAAGAGACAAGGGACTTGAGAGGCATTTGGTGGTTAGTTTGGTGGTGAAAGGAGAAACATAGACACCTAGAAAACCTTTATTACCAGTCTCTGTAGGATCATATCACAAAGCCTCAGAAGGATACATGCAAGGTATGATTTTAAAATATGGTGAATGTTTAAATTTAAAAAAATTATTATAGTAAAATACACATTACCATTAATCCCCCTCAAAGCACTCTCCCTCACTTCAAACACACATCCCATTGTCCTTGCCACTTTCTGAGGCAGTTCCGAAAGTCCTCTTTCATGAATGTTTTTAGTTGCACTGTCTTGGCTGCCTCAGTGTCCTGAACTGACTTAAAATGTTTAACTATCATGGTCATTTTTACTTTGGGCAAGAGCCAGAAGTCACACAGTGCCAGATCCGGTGAATAAGGTGGATGAGTTCACATTGTAGTTTATAGTTGACAGAAATTGCCATACCAGAAGCTATGTGTGACCAGAATTGAGGCAGCCACAATAGTGCAACTAAAGACCATCACGAAAGAGAACTTCCAGAACAGCTTCAAAAAGTAGCAAGAACAATGAGATAATTTTGTTCAAAGGAAGGGGGAGTATTTTGAAGGGAATTAACAATGATGTGTCTTTTCCTGTAATAATTTTTTTTTAATTTAAAGATTCACTGTATTTTTTTTATCACACTCTGCATATAGAGAGCATACCAGATATTGAAAGCTATGGGTAAGAAACTTGATGCCTGCAGAGACTAAGACTTCCTGTGCTGATCCAATAGAGGACATTTGCCAACTGTGTAACATAGTCGAGGAAAAATGGAGATAAATTGAAATATTTAATATGCTAATTTAGTAAAGGCCTAGGAAAACCAAACTTTGTGTCCAACTTTCATGTGCATAAAGACTGGCGTAATGGGCCTTGGATTAATAAAAATTACTATATGTCCTCATTACTGTGTCTACTAATGAAAAAGCTGCAAAATAGAAAGTAGGCAAAGATTTCCTTCTTCACTTAAGTTAATGTTCCCTCTCTTCCTGAAAGGTGAAAACAAAGATGAAATTAATTGACCTCTGTAATGGGAAAGAGACTGAACTATGAACCAGTATTGAGTTTAAGCCTTGGTGATCACCAACCTTATATATTGATATCATCAGTAAAAGTAAAGGCTGAAAACTTTACTATACAATTCTTATAATCTCTTTTAGTTCTAAAATTCAGTGATTCAATACATTGGTTTATTTATTTTTTCTCAATAAAGCATGTGTCCAAAAAATTAACTCATTATTAAATATCAGCACATCATTTGAAGTGTATCAATATAAACATATATAGGGTTTTATATATGTATATGAAAGCTGCCCAGAAAGTATCTAGCAATGTAACTGTTCTTGTTATATTGACAATGGCTGGATTTTTTCTGGACAGCCTTCATATATATGCCTACACATAATACAGATAATATGTATGTATCATATGATCCATTATATTTCACTTTTTTAGTTATTCAAGGTTAATTATTAATGCTTCCAATAAGTATGCAAACTAACTTTAAATTGAAAGTGCCAATTCTCTCATGAATCAATAAATTTGAGATAGTGCTAAAAAAATTTGTCAAATATTCAAAGTACTTATTCCAAAATCCATGCTAATAATGTAATATCTGACTAAATTTTAAATGAAGACAAAATAACACAATAAAAATGTATCTTTACCTTCCTTAAAATGATATAGTATAATGAATTACATGTATTAAATTCAATCTCAGTCAAAGATAAATCAAGATGGAGATGAACAATTTATACAGATATCCATCAAATGCCAACCCAGTCTTGTTTGTGAGCACACTGTGATTTGGAAAAGGAAAAAAATAATATTTAGGGGTTGGTTTCCCCCCGTATTTTTGTAAGTAACAGAAAATACTACTACATCACTCCTAGTAATGAGTTTAGAAGATAGCACTCTTACAAAAGCTTATGAATTTATCCTGAGAGGTAGTTTCAGAGGTCAGCTTGTCTCTTTCAACCGATAATGCAACTGGCAACTAATCTCTCGAAATTGATGGCATCTTATCTTATTGTAAATGACCTCAAGACAAGATTGTTCCATTTCTTTTCTTGATAATCCAGTATAATAAAAATCTAGCTGTGGTTGAAGCAATGCAAATTTGCCCTCCTTCAACAATGACAGAGGTTATTGCCACATAAAAATCAAATTGAAGCAAAAATTTTATAGTGCTTAATTTACTATTAGGAAATAACTTTCAAACCTTTTAAAGGCTGAAGTGATAGCATTTTCACTAAAATTTAGGGCTGAATATAACAAGGACTGTCCATGATAAATGCCTTCAGCTTATTCCATATGCTTTTCTTCATTCTCTTTGCTCTAAGAGGTGGGAGACCAGTGCCCTAATGCTTAGTATTGCCAGATTCCCTCCTAAATCTGTTCTACACAAAGCATCCAAAAGTTATGCTATGTCCCCAAACTGTGCACCCTCCAACTTCTCAGCCCAGGTAATATTAAAGATATAACTATTCAACACTATCATGTTCCATTTATTTATTTATTGACAGAGAGAGAGAGATACAGAGACAGAGACAGAGAGAGAACTGAGCTGGGAGAACTCCCCAGTTCAGCATATGGGCCCGCAAGGGCTGGGGCTGGGATTCGATCCTTGGTCCCCGGCACTGCAAAGTGAACGCTTAACCCACTGAGCCATCCTGGCTTCCCCTCATGTTCCTAACTAGCAAATAAATGTATTAATCCCACCAAGATTAGCCATTTTATAATAAACAGGTTTTAGATTTCTTTTTAATGAGAAGTATTAAATATATTTTAAACCAAATATATTTTAAACTATGTAAAACTTCTTCATCAAAAAAGAAAAAACTTCATGACTTTCTTGCTTACTTTTATTATCCAGCTTTAAAATATTGGAGATATTTGAGAGATTTCCAGTTCTCTCACTTTGCACATCTAATTAGTTAATAAATCCTAGTTCTGCTGATTCAGAGCTTATTTATTTAAAATGGTTTGCACAATTTTGTAAGTATGTGCACTGTCTGGGATGAAGATCCAGGCATTCAACAAATTCTCACAGGGATTCTTAACTAACGCACTAACTAAATAAATGCATGAAACATCTGCATCTATTCTCTTTAGTAGTTATCTAATTCTGGTTCTCCAAGCCATCAATCTCTCAGTCCTCTAATTTATAATATATCACACTAACATAGCAGCCCCTTAAACTTCCTTATCACTTGTCCATTAAAACAAAACAAGAATGAAACCACTGTATCAATAGCATTATTAAAAGCACTCGTATATATAAACATATAGTTTTAGAATAGAAACAAAAAGGAGACCAGATGTACATTTTGTGGTTATAAATAAACGCAAGTATATTTACTTAGCTAATTTCACATATATTCTTGAGTGGATCAGATATGTACTGCTTTCCACTTAGAAATAGAAAAAACAGGAGAGCTACTTTTCCAGGCTTCCTAGTATCTGGGACATTGTATAAGTCATAATTCACCAATCAGAGGCCTCTGAGGCTTAATGCTCCAGGAAAGCACGAAAACTGATGATGAAAAAAAGAAACTAACCAAAATTGATTCTGGTGAGAATGATAGAAGTGGCATGAACTACAGTATACCCAATTTTTAGAGGTAACAAAGGCTGCAGTTCTGGGAACGGTGCAGTGTGTCGAAAATTGGTGATGTTGGGGATGCAAGCTGTAATGTCTGTAGCCAGAGACAGTTACCATGGCATTTTCATAGAATCAGATCAACAGTCGGGTCTGAAGTACTGCTTCTGGCTATGTAGCTTCCATGCCCACCTTTGCAGAGCTTTCACAGGTTCTGTGAGTGTCATAAGATCCTTTTAAGATGTTAATTTTTGGAAAAGCTGGGATGGCTCAGTGGGTTAAGCGCTTGCTTTGCAGCCCCAGGGACCAAAATTTGAATCCTGGCACCAGCCGGCCCATTTGGACCCATATGCTGAACAGGGGTGTGCTTCCTGTGCAGACGCCCCCAGTTCAGTTCTTGCCCCCAGTTCAGTTCTCACCCCACAGTTTGACCCCTGGCTCGAGAGGCCTTTCATGCGGGAGGCCCCCAGCCCAGCTCCTTCCCTGCACAGACCCCCTCCCACCTGTGTGGAAAGAAACCATGTCAAAAACTGATGACGTACAACTATGGAGACTGCTCTGAGTCCTCTCCCTTCTCTCTGTCTCTGTCAAAAACAATAAAATACATCTTTAAAAAAAATTAATTTTCTACTTATACTACCAAGAGCTGGTTTACATTGCTTGCAAACACTACTCTAAATAATGTATTAATAGTTACTGCTTAAGATTATAAGCAAAGAAAGTCTGCCTTATATAATTTTTAAAGGAAATAAGGAATTAAACATGCTTAACATGGCACTTCACAGTTCAAAAAAAAAGAAAGAAAAAAGAATTAACGTGCAATACTTGCCAACGTTTACTTTCTTTTCTAATCAGAATTGAAGATTTAACTACCAAGAGAAATAAAAATATGTGAGTAACTTGAAGTATTAATTTTTTTAGTAGAATGTGATTCAAGTTCATTTTCTCACCTGAAAAATTAATTTCAATATTTTTATTTAATAAAGTTTATGTTTTAGAGCAGTTTTTGTTTCACAGCAAAATTTAGCAGAAACTGCAGAAGTGTCTCCATATACTGACTACCCCCACACATACATAGCCTGCCTCATTATCAATACCCTCACCAGCGTGGTACATTCATACTATTGGTGAGCCTACACTGACATCATCACCCAATGTCTATAGTTTACATTATTATTCATTCTTGGTGCTGTGCATTTATGAGGTTGAACAAATGTGTAATGACAATAATTAACTTTTGTAGCATCATACAGAGTATATTCACTGTCGTAAAAATTCTCTGGGCTCTGCCTATTTATCTTTCTGTTCTCCCTAATCCCTGGCAACTATTGATCTTTTAATTGTCTCTATAGTTTTACCTTTCCATAATGTTATATAGTTGGATTCATAAAGTGTAACTTTTCAGATTTGGCTTATTTTCCTCAGTAATATGTATTTAATATTCTTCCATATCTTTTCATGGCTTGATAGTGCATTTTCTTTGCGTATTGAATAATATTCTATTTTTTAATGTACCACAGTTTGTTTACCCAGTCACCTACTGAAAGACATCTTACTTTCAAGTTTTGTCAATTATGAATAAAGCTGCTGTAACATCTATGTGCAGGTTTTTGCATGAACATAAGGTTTCAACTCCTCTGGGTAAATACCAAGTTACAGAATTGCTGGACCCTATAGTAAGAATACAGTTTTATTAAAAAACCACCAAACTGTCTGCCAGAGTGGCTGTACTATTTCGTACTTCCACCAGCACTAAATGATCATTCTTGTTGCTCCATGTCCTTACTAGCTTTCAGCATTGTCAGTGTTCTGAATTTTGACTATTTTATGGGTACCTCATTCTTTTAATTTGCAGTTTCCTAGTAACAGACATATTTTCATATGCTTATATGCCATCTATATATCTTCTTTGGTGAGGTGTCTGTTCAGGTTTTGGTCTTTTTTTTTTTTTTTCATTAGATTGTTCATTTTCTTCTCGTTATGTTTTAAGAATTCTTTCTATATTTTTCTTAATAATCTTTTATAAGACATGTTTTTGCAAATATTTTCTCCTAGTCTGTGGCTTATCTTCACATTCTCTGAACATTCTTTCATAGAGCAGAAGTTTATTATTTTAATGAAGTCCAGCTTATCAATTATTTATTTCATGAATATAATTTGATGTTGTATCTAAAAAGGTATTGCCATATCCAAGGTTACCTAGATTGTTTCCTATGTTGTCTAGGAATCTTACAGTTTTGTGTTTTACATTTAGGCCTGTGATCTATTTTGAATTAATTTCTCTGTAGGGTATAAGGTCTGTGTTTAGATGAATTTTTTTTGCATGTGATATCCAATTGTTTAAGCACCATTTGTTGTATCTTTACTCCATCGTATTGCCTTTGGTCCTTTGCCAGAGATCAGTTGGCTATATTTATGTGGGTATATTTCTTGGCTTTGTATTCTATTTCATTGATCTAATTGTTTCTCTTTTGTTTTGCCAATATTACACTGTCTAGACTATTGTGGATTTATAGAAAGTTTTCAAATTGGGTAGTGTTAGTCCTCCTACTTGTTCTTTTTCAATATTTTGGGGGTATTCTGGGTCTCTTGCCTTTCCATATAAACTTTAGAATCACTTTGTCAATATCTACAAAAAAAATTTTGCTGGGTGTTTAATTAGAATGGCATTGAATTTATAAATCAAATTGGGAAGAACTGAGTTCTTGATAATAATTGAGTTTTTCTATATATGAACTTGAAATATATCTCCATTAATTGAGTTCTTGTTTGATAGATATCATCAATTTGTAGTTTTCCTCACACAGACCTTGTACATTTTTATGATTTTTTTGAGAAAGGATGCTAATGCACATGGTAATGTATTTCTAATTTCAAATTTCATTTGTCCATCTATATATTAAAATTTTTGGTATTTTTAGAATAGTTAATTTATTCTATGTTCATGTGACATAATGCTTTGGGAATTATAATTTCTATAATAAATTTGGTATTTGTGTCTTATTTTTAATATCTGCCAATTTGAAGATATAATTTAGTATAACCCCAGGAAAATATAGAGTTTTTATTTACATCAACAAAAATGCATATTATGCCTCCTTTGTTTCCATGACTATGAATTTACCTGCAATAATTAGTAATGTATAAACCCTGCCTTTAAGAGTTTTGTGCCTAATTGAAAAGAGAGACATAAAAAGAGTTGACATGGAGCAGCAATCTAGTGAACATTGGCTAAAGAAGGATAGTGAAAGATGCTTGTATCAGTTTCAAATCTTTTATTTTTTTACAAGTTCTTAGTCACGTTAAAACCAAACCCTCTTACTCTAACATACCTTACATATAGAAATTCAAAAAGTATTTCTTAAAGAACAGAAAGGGGAATTTCAGAAGTAGTAATCAAGCTTCTATAATGACATTTTCTTGACATATAGCAAAGGATATATGCCTGTTTTATATTTTATTATTATGATCTCAATTATGTGTGTGTGAGATGCTACTGATGTTAAAAGTTATATTTTTCTCTGAGATTTTATTTAACAAAATGGCTTTAAGAGGAATCAATTTTTACTTCTCAGTCAAGAGAAGGAATGTTTTTTATAAATGTTAGTATCACAAATAATTGGTGAAGGCATCCTTTATCTGAATGTGGATCCTAATCACAACCCCATTGAAAATAAAAGATAATAGAACACAGAAGCAAAAAAAATTTGTAACAATAAGCTTTTCTCCAGAGTAAAGGATCTAATATTTCTGCCAGTTTCATTAATTTATCACTTTTCACTATCTCCAACTGATTGCCAGGTGCCTATGACAATATTTTTGTATGTACACATTAAGCAAGATTATTGTTATTAGGCTTTATTATTTATGTTAATGGGGCAGAATCTATATAGTAGAGAACAATAAATTTTCCATTCGAATGCATAAATAGCATCTGTGGAAATTTTAAACTTTCAAAATGTGTCTGTTGTGAACAGCAAGAGCCACCAAAATTTAATGACAAACCTACAAACACATTCATCTGGAACTACCTGACTGGATTAAAGATTTCTATCCTATTAGAATAATATGCAATGTTCTCTCTGCCGCCATAATTGGTATTGATGTGGGAGATGAAGTATCAGTGTAATATTCTACGATTAGTTGTGCAGATCTGTTCAGTCCTCCTTACAAGTCCAGTGCTATGAATAGATTCAGTGAGTTAAATCTCAAAAACCATTCAGATGGAATTCAGGCATTATTCTATAATCATTATTAAAACTGAAGTCTATAGTGGAAAGAGGAAGCAGAGAATAAACGCAATGCTGAACTATCCTAATGCAAGTCTCTCAGTCTTAATTTAAGAATTTTTTTCTCTCAACATAGCCCTGATCTTCTATTCTACTTTTTTCCCAAAAGACAGAGCTGTCTGTGGACTACGATGTTTGTTTCTCTTTTTGCTTGTTATTAATTTAAACTGTTATTGATGTGTTAGATCTGCATTTCAGTCCACTTCTATGGTACAAGTTGCAATATTTTTATTTTTGCGTCAGAATCCTCTACTATTATTTATGAGCTTTAATAAGTTATAGGGCAGAACATTAGAATAGGAGAAGAGTTGTTAACTACTCAGTGAAGTTATTGCATCAAATTAAAATATCCAATAAGCTGTCTGTTCCAAAACAGGGTAACAAAACTGGATTTTACATTTTAACATCTAATTATGTTTAGTTATAATTTTAAAATAATATATTTAAACATAATAGCATATTTCACTATAATATTTAAATATTTTAAGTAGAAAGGTATATTAAGCTTCAATAACATAATTTTTTCCTTAAACAAAAATTGTTGAGTTAGAAATAACTTTACATATCTCATAGAATATTATTATATTAACTTTGAATGATAAATGTATCCCCTGTATAGAATAAGAGTGGCATCTAAGCTCTTTCCATACAGCTGTTCAAGTGGGAGCATGCTCTTTCAACAGTAGCAGTGAAGCTTCTACCTGTAAAACCACACAGATTTAACCATTTTTAACTGCTGATTTGAATAATTTCAGCCAAAAAGTATACCTGTGAATCTAAATGTCATTTTGACTTCTAAAATTGAGCCAATTAATAATGATGGTCCACGCCTACACTTTGCTTTACACTTAAAATCTAATCCCTCATATCATAGCTGAAATGGCACTTCTCTGTGCTTCTTCCCTTTTACCTGGCTTCCAAGCACTGTAACTTTGAATGCCTACAGCAACATTTAATCTGCCTGTTGTTTTGTTACAATTACAATTAGAATCTATTGGATGTCTCACCCATGAGACTCTATGATCTCTACATGGGCCAACACTTGGTCTATCTTATTCAAACTTTTTAGAATCACCACGCAGAGTGTTTGGCTCATGATAACCCTATAATAAATATTTTTGTTTCTATTGTTAATAGATATAGAAAGCAATTCAGAGAGAATATTTGAATAACAGCGTTAGCTTCAGAAAGATTCCAAAAGACAGAGCCAGAACCAGGGCCCAGACTAGACCAGACTTTGTAACTAGAATTTGTAACTCCTAGCAGATTGCTCTCCCCACAATATGGCCTCTCTCTCTGAACTCTGGACGAACATTACATTTGGCAGTTGGCTACAATGCAGGACATTGTGGAATATTCTCTTCATTTTAGATGCATTTCATTCTCAGTAAGGAATATAACATGTTACTTTAAAAATGACAGGGAAGTGGGGGTGGGGGGGCAAAGCTGGATTATTTGAGGAACAGTATCAACAAAAAATAATAATGCTGCTCATGTGACAATTTATATCATCTTGTTTTTGTTTTTGTCTTTAACAGACTCTCAAGGTACTTACAAGCATGCTTTGAATTTAATTCTACATAATGTAAGCTCTCCTGGGAGCTGAATAATCATCAACAATTACTATTTCTAAGAATGCATAGATTTCTATGTATGTCTTAGTAGTGTACTTTATTGGGGAACAAAAAGAGCATTACCACTTATCATTATTGATTTTGTCCCAAATGTGAATTTTGATGTATATAAAGGGGCTTCTGCTTAGACACAGAAAACATTACCTTTATCTCCTATAGCAACCTAAAGACCCCCAGAATAGTGAGATTGTCCTTTATTGCTTCATGGTCTGTAAGCAAACTCCCACAGGTATGCCTGATTTTCTTTCTGAGTGGATGAGTGGAATTAGTCCAAAATTTGCAAGTTTATATCCAGGCCATTAGCTGTAACAGTGCTTTGTGCATTTTTTAAATGCCTCATTGATTGAACACTGCGCCATTAAACTGTTTTTCACATATTCTGCAGCTGTGCATTCATGATGTTTTGTTTAGGGGAAAAAATGCCTTCTGAGAAATTTATTGATACATGCCAGAACTTATTGGCCATTTTAAGCACTTGTCTATAAGTTTCACTTATTGAATAATTAGTTCTATTAGTTTAAAACCCAAATAATTTGGAACGTGAATATCACAAGAAATGTGACCTTTTTTTTATGCTGCAATATCTACTAAAAGTGAATTAGTACTAAATTTTGTTTTGCCTAGAAATCAAACACTAATTGGCTGGCTGCCTTGTTGCAGATTCCAGACAAGATTCTAATATGACTAATCCAAAAGAATTAAACCATCCTATTGATATCTACATTTCTGAAACTAAACTATATTGTCGATTTTATTTTCTAACATGTATTGAGTCTCTATAATATAAATGACTAGAACAAGATGATTTTACATACACGTGTGTGTATATATACACACACATATATATACATACATATAGATACATACATATAGATACATACATATATATGCAGACATATATATGTATGAAATGCTTATGTAACAAGATTTATAATCCTCAGGAATAACTAATATTATTTTGTATATAAGAAAGTGGGTTCAGGAAAAGTTTGTTTTTTAATTTACAAAGAAAGAAAAGGGAAAAGAAAAACAACCCAGCCTATCTAATTACCAATGGGTTAAAAACAGTTAAATTATGTCCCTGATTTCAAAGTCAAGTTTCTCTTCTACATTATAAAAATAAAAAATGCAAGGTCATTACCACAATTTTAGCATAGGTAACTCTATAACTTGTTACATCCAAGCTTATTTTTATTTAAATCAATCCTACAAATGCTGCTCATGAGAAAATAAACAATTCATTCATAGATGCTTCTCTCAGAGAGGTTAAAATCTAATTGAGAAAACCTGGACCCAATAATGATAAAAACAAGGCCAATGATGAAAAGTAAAGAGGAAATGTGCAGCATAAATGAGAAAAATATTTCTTCATATAGAGAAAATTATAAAATGAATTATTGATTCACAGGGTGAATGGGTCTTTGAGTGTAAAGTAGGTGGAAGCTAAAGAATAAACTGACATGAATGTGGAAAAGTAAAACCCTGAGGAGAAACACAGTGTAAGCAAGCACACTTAAGGCACATTTGGGGAAAAGTTATATTACCTCATTACCTTAAATATAAAGAAGATCAGAGAGAGTAGAAGATACATGTGGAAATGCCATCCCTGGCTGGGAAGCCTGTTCTTCCTTTTTCTTCTTTACCTGGCAAATCCCACTATTCTGCTATCAAATTCCTCCAATGCAGAATTGTATTCTCTCCTCTACATCGAGACAGCAATAAGGGTAGGTGTATTAGTTGTCTATAGCTGCATAACAAATTATCCCCAAATTCTTCATCTTAAAACAGTAACCTTTTAATTTTATCTCAGGGTTGTTATGGGTCAGGAATCTAGGGAAAGTATTGCTGAGTGCTTTTTGTACAGGTTCTCTCAGAAGGTTGCAGTCAAGTTGTGGGCTGTGGCAATAGTCATCCCAAGGCTTGATAAGTGCTGATATTCCACTTTCAGATCTACTTGTATGGTTGTTGGCCTCAGTTCCTCACTAACCATTCCTCAGAGACAAACATTTTTTGCCATGTGGGCTCTCCATATTCTACCTATGTGTCCTCCTGAAATGACAGCTGGTTTTCCCCAAAATGAATAAACCAAGAAAGAGTAAGCACAAGTTAACAAGAGAACACCCAAGATAGAATCCGTAGTCTTTTATAATCTAAACTTACAAGTTACATCTCATCACTCTTGTCACACAGTCTTGGTCACCAATCTTAGTACAGTGCAGGAAGGAACTACACAAGGGTATGAATCAGAAGATAGGGATTGTTGTAGGCTACTGTGGAACCTTGGCTACCACTGCAGGTTAAACTGGTTGTCCATTATGAGTGTCCAGAGTCTGAGGTGAGCTATGAGCAGTTGTGTTCTCATAGAGCCAGTTCAGTGCTATGAAACTTCTAAGCCTGTTGATCCTGTTGCTTGCTATTCAGAATGCCAATTGTTATTTTAAGCCTTTCACCTCTTTAAGAAAAAAGAAAGGGGGAGGCATGTTATAACACTACTCAGAGCTTGCTAAAGTCCCTAGACAATTTTATTTTCTCAAGGATTTACATAAAAATTATATTTACTGGAACATTCTTCTCCTACCTAGTTTCAGGGTGACTTAAGAATTGCAGGGATGCCATAATAGCTTAACAGGATTGAGCACTTGCCTTGCAATTATGAGGTCTGGGTATCGAATCTCGGCCCCAACCTGTGCAAACCCATGTGCTGAACTGTGGCACAACTGGTAACTACCAGGATGGTATCAAAAGTTCTCACCTCCCATGTGGGAAGCCCCTGGTTCACTTACACTTTGGCCCAAAATCCACCTGTGTGGAATGAAACCATGCCACAACTAATGATGTATAACTATGGACACTGCTCTGGGACCTCCTCCACTTCTCTCTCTCTCTCTCTCTCTCTCTCACCTTCTCTCAAACAATAAAATAAACTTAAAAAAAAAGAATTGCTAAGCAATATTAACAAGAAATCTTCCTCTAACGTCTTCCTTATTATAAAAAAAGAATCAACACCTCCGTAAATATAATTCGTTAAGCAAGACACCTTAAAAAAAAATATATATATATATATATATGTATATATTTTTAAATTTATTTATTTTGAGAGAGAGAGACAGAGAGAGAGAGAGAAAAAAATGAACTGAGGGAGCTCCCAGCTCAGCATATGGTTCCGCACAGGCCGGGGCCGGGACTCGATCCCTGGCCCCGGGCGATGCAAAGTGAGCGCTTAACCCACTGAGCCATCCCGGCTTCCCCAAGACACCTTAAAATAGTTGCATCTCAATCCTTGTATACAGTATCTTACTCCTCATGTATTGTCTATTGCCAGGCTTTTATATCCGTTAGTGCTATATCTCTGTATTTGCTTATGAGTCATACACTGGTTTAGCCAGAAATTTCTTCAAACATTTTAAAGAAACCATCTTCTCTTAAACACCTTACTTTTGAGATTACTGCTGCCTAACTTGACATATTAATTGGCTCATTGCTCTTTTCATAGACTTAAGACCTTATAGTGCTTTCCATTGGGGATTAAATATATAATTTTGTCCTCTTCAAGTCCTTTAAATTTTTGTTTTCATCTTTTTTAGATTATTCCACTTCTACCTCCAAACCTTTGCAAGTACATCGAAAGGCATTCTTGTTCCTGTCATTCCCGTCCTCCTGTTCTTGACTGCTTGTCCATTCATGGCACCAGTTGTTCCCTTTTTATATGCTGAAATCCTATCTCTTGCACAATATTTTCCTCAACTAATTGGAAGTTAGGTAAAAGCTTTCCAAAATCTATTTACAACCCAATATTTTCTCTATTTTTATGTGCAACTAGTATACAAACTTAAAATCATCCTTTTCTAAGCTTATTAAATTAGTCAGTTAGAAGGTAAGGCCTAGAGCTAATAAAGTCAGGTTCACAATTATAGATTTGGAATATGGTGTGGTTCCTTTCTTTTCACAGGCAAGAATTTTATACCAAGAGTGGGATACAAAACTATGATGAGTTATGAGTCATAAGGTATATAAAACTCTCAAAACTACTGACACAGAGCAATGCCAGGGTAGAGACTCCTGCATCAGAGCACCTGGATTTGAATTCAAGTTTGCTAATTAGTCATCATATGACCTTCAGTAATTTACTTGTTTTCTCAAGCCTAAACCTCCTGATCTAAATAAGGTTTATAATAATAACTAAGAGATAGTGAATTTAATAGCCATTGTAAAAGAACGAAGTATATAGTAAATACTCAAAAATACAGCTGAATAATGTATACATTAATTTCAGTCATATATCTAGTAAGTACAGTAGAATAACATATTAAACAACTGGTGGTATTAAAATATTTGTTTTTACCACACAGACCACCACAGCTTAAATATTAAAAGAAAGTAGAGAACATATATGTTGTGTTCACCAATCTGTACTTATCACTTTGCACACTGTCTCATATATTAAGCTTCATATTAATTTATCTATAATTATACATATCTATATATGTATTTATTGAGTATGTAAAGAAATAATCATAGTATTTAAATTTCATTTGGACCAGCATGTATGATTTTATCAAAAGTTCTTAGGGAGTGTAACCACTGTTTGTTATAGAAACTAAAGTCAAGAGGACATGCAGTAGAATTCAATTTGGCATTATTAATAATAGCTAAATCTTGGAAACAAGTTAAATGTTTTACAGTAGAAAAATGGTTAACAGATGGTATTATATCCAATCAAGAATATGTTTGGTAGGAATTTTAAATGATGGTTGTGAATTCTATGTATCAAGTATATTAGATAGTAAAGGTATAATACAAAATAACATATACATTATAATAATAAGTACATAGAAATATAAAATTAATATCAGACATTGTACATATTTTTTTAACTTAGAAGAAATACTTCTGTATTCTAAAACTATTGTATGAGATGAGTAGACTAGAATAGCTTTTTACTTTTTTCTTTAAGATATGTTTTATTCTTTTTGAAAGAAGGTGAGAGAGAGAAAGGGCGAAAGAGGGAGAGCTGAGATCAATCTCCCTAGTTGTACATCATTAGTTGTGACATGGTTTCATTCCACACAGATAGATATGGGGCTCCACAGGGTAGGAACCAAATTGTGGGCCTCCCAAATGGGAGGCAAGGACCTTCTCCTCCCAGGGGTTACCAATTGCACCTCAGTTCAGCATTAGTGGTTTGCAAAGGCCTGGGCCAGGAATCAAACCCCAGACCTCATTGATTGTGAGGCAAGCGCTCAACTGCTAAGCTATCCCAGCATCCCCTATGAAATGTAATTTAAACAATATAAATTATGTTTCTAACCAGTAATTAGATTATGAAATTTAAATATTACAATAGAGAAAACTCACATTAAACAATTTGATCTGAACTATTATGGTTTATAAGAAATTAGAAGATATATATTGGAACTTTGCTACTGAGTTGGCATTGCTTGTTCTTTTATTTTAATAATAATTAATTTAAAAAAAATAGATAATGTATGTAAAAACCTATTCATTTCCTAGTGCTGGCAAAACAAATTGCTATAAAGTCAGTGTCTTCAAGTAACATTAATTTATTATCTTACATTGTGGGGGGAGGGGTATGTCTAAAATGTGTAATTATCACACCAAAATCAAAGTGTCAGCAGTGCCACATTACTTCCAACTCCAAGGGACAATTTTTGTCCCATGTCCTTTCCTGATTCTAGAAGCCACTGGAATTCCTTGTACATGGCCCCTCTCTCTGTCTTCGAAGTACTACATTCCAACCCCTACCTCCATCATTCCATCTCCTTCTGACTCTTACCTTCTTGCCTCCTTCTCACAAAGACTCTTATGATTACATTGAATCCATTTGGAAATATCAAGATGATATTTTCATCTCAACTAATTACATCAGCAAGATTCTTTTTGACATGTAAGATAACACATTTCTCAGATTCTGGAGAAATCTCAAGGAAACCATTATTCTGTATACCAAAAAACGTATACTAGGTTTTATATGAAATTCAAAAACTATACATAGATTACTAGCTTTTTTTTCAAGTTTGTTGTGCTAGATATAAGATTGTACCTATGGAGAAGAGAATGATTTGATCATGAGAATAACAACGATTTTAAAAGACATTGCCAGTGGAAGCTGAAAGTATTTCAGTATAGGGTGTTTTGAGCATATGTGTGTCTATATAGAATATATGTAAGCATAGGTCATTTTTTAAGCATTGTAGAACAGCATAAAATCTCTCTCAAATTCAAGTCTCCAGTTTGTTTTTTAAGTATTATCTTTATGTTTTAATCAGGAATAATGGTGAAGGTATGAGTCACTTTGTGGTTATAGTGCATTGTGATGCTTAAAAAGACGTTAAAATATTTCAACTTAATATTACCACTTATAGTTATTTTAAGCATTACCTTGGAGTTCATTTTCTGTAATACACATAATACCTCACAGTATTATGTAATCCAAAAACTAGTTAGAATATCACATAGCCCCTGTTTTACCTTGTCAAGAATTATCCCTCCACAGTTCAGACACTACTAGAACTTTATCAATTTCTTTATATTTACATCCTATTGAGGCTAAGTTCTTTCTGGGCATTTAATGGCTTATGCCAACACATTGACAACAATTTAGGTATAATAAAACTTGTCAAATAAATTAGAGAAAAAGCTGCAGAAATATTGAGAGGGATTTTTAGACTCCACAGAATATAGCAACTGATTAAATTTGAAAAGTTAGGAAAAGAATGTTTCTATATTTATTTCTCAGAATTGAAGCTTGAATGTCTAGGCACAAGATGATCTCATTATAATACTAAAAGATAATAGGAGTAGTAGGCTTGATAATTGGAATGTCTAACAACAATTTTGTTGTGGTTATAGTGAGTTGGGATTATTAATGTCCTTTAAGATAAATAAGTCTAGTACAGTCTCAGAAAATTAAATCTGAAACTCAAGTGAGAGATGAGGGATAAAAATTTAGAATTAAGTATTTTCAAAATATCAGTGAGAATAGAAGCCACATAAGTACGTGAGACCATTCAGGGATAAAATGTATAGAATGTGAAGGGAAAAGAAGTATTTTGTATAATGAGATTTATGAAATGTCATTTGAGAAGCAAGAGAAAGAAATGATGAGTAGACAAAAAGCAGGACAAAATTCAGATTAAGAAATGAGTTTTTTCTTTTTTTTAGATTTATAATATTGTTTCTGACAGAGAGGGAAAGAGAGAAAAAGGGTCGAGAGGGACACAGAACAGTCTCCATAGTTGCACGTCATTAGTTTTCCATATAGTTTAATTCCACAGGTGGGTATGGGGCCCCGCAGGGCAGGAACGAAGCAGGAGGCCTCCTGCATGGGAGGTGTGCCCCCATGAGCTAGGGGCCTCCCACATGAAAGGCACACCCAGGTGGGAGCCAAACTGGGGGTCTTTCACAACGGAAGCTCTCCCCGGTGGGAACCAAACTGAGGTGGGAAGCACACACCAGCTCAGCATATGGGTTCGCATGGGCCAGGGTTGGCACCAGGACTAGGATTCCATCCTCAGAACCCAGGGCTGCAATGTGAGTTCTCAAACTGCTGAGCCATCCTGGCTTCCCCTATGAGTTCTAAAAAATGCAAAGAAAGAAGATATCTTAGAAATAAAATATCTTTTTAGTTATTGGGGGCTGTGTGGCCCCAGTTCTTCACCTTCCCTGGCATTGACATTCTTTACTTTTTAACTTTGCTGTTCCTGTCACAAAAGACAGTGAATTTTTCAACCTCTTGCGATAGGGCTCATCTGTGGGGCTTACTTTAGCCAGTTAAATATGAACAAAAGTGAAAGTGACTAATTCCAAACCTAGGCCTCTCATGTTTTCACCATCCTCCCGCACTTTGCCATCACCATTAAAAAACTATGTTCTGGCCAGCTTTCTAGTCCAAGTGAAATAAGAGAGTTGTAGAGTATAACTGGACTCAGGCTCACTTAGAGCTGCCCTCTTGTTTGCAGAGCATGGCCACCATAAATAGTGCTGTGATGAACACTGAGGTACATAAATCTTTGTGAATTAACGTTTCCAAGTTTTAGGGGTAGATACAAAGTGTCCTTTGACGGACGACTAGATAAAGAAGTTGTAGTACATTTACACAATAGAATACTACTCAGCAATAAGAAAAGATGAAATACAGCCATTTGTGACAATATAGATGGATCTACAAACCATTGCATTAAGCAAAATAAGTCACACTAAAAGAAATCAAGAAATATATGACTTCACTTGTAGGTGTTATAGAAAACTGAGAGTAACAAACAAAATCTCATGGACACAGTCAATAGTTTAGTGGTTACCTGAGGGTAAAGGGAGATGGGATGGGGGTAGTGGGGGGTTAGGGGAGTAGTGAAGGGGCATCAAATCTATAGAGATGGAAAGAGAACTGACTCTGGGTGGTAAATACATGAAGCAACTCACAATGCAACACACGGATGATGTAATGTAGAATTGTACACCTAGAACCTATGTAATTTTTACCAATCAATGTCACTGCCATAATTTTAACAATTAAAAAATTTTTTTAAAAAAAGAGCTGCCCTCCTCAGTTCAATGGAGAGCAGCAGAGCACCCCCACCCCCCACCCCCCAGCTGAATTGCAAGTATCTGTGAAATAAACACATCGTGGGAGTTCTGTGTTTGGTAGAAGCAAAGGTTTATTGGTAGAGGATATTGGTGACTTCAGAAAAATCATTGGCTATATGCTGACAGGTCCATAAATCAGATAGCAATGGCTTGAAAGATGAATTAGAAAGAATAAATTGAAATCCATTATAAGTTGGTAATTAAAGGGCTACAAAAAATTGAAGTATTAACTTATATATACCAAGATAATGGAGAAAGTGTGCAAGTTACATACTCTTACTTTGAATGCATAACTCGGGAAATAAGACTCCACATATACACTTAGGCATTTAAACCATAGTAATTAATGGAGAAAATTTTAGGCCAATGAGAGAATTGATTTTGGTTAGGTAAGTTTTAAACATTGCTGCTTAAATCAAGACATATAGAAAAGATAGTCTTCATTGTACAGCGGGAAATTTCCCTTCAGCAGAAGAAAAACTGCCAGGATCTTGCCTTGTAATTGTCACTTTATAAATTGGAAACAGCACCTACAAAGATAAAACAACATGATTCACATGAATGCTAGGAAGAACACTGAATGTTGCCAATTTGGCAAATTGGTCTATATGCAAATTAGTAATGTTTTAAATAAAGAAAACACATCAAAGGGCATGCCTGTTCATTTAGTTTGACATTTTATAATTTAGTGTAATTATTTGTGAAACTGTAACCCATTAAGCTGGCCTTTAGTATAGTTTGTAAAAAAAATAATGACATTTTAGTCAAAGAAGAGCTTATTTTCACTTTCTATAGTACATTCAGGAAAAATACTCAGTAGAGTAATTAATTAAAAACTAAAATGTCAAGTCTTACCTGCATCCCTGTACATAAGCCAAATATACATACAGACTAGAAATCAGAGGATTCAAAATGGGTTCTTATGCGTAGCTTAATACGCGTTTCTAGAGACAAATCTGTGAAATTAATTCCCTGGATAATGTATGAACTACTTATTGTGCTTAATTATTTACTTAACATACCAAAAATACCTTCATTCAGATTAATGTATATGATTTTGCCATTTCTTGAAACTTTGTATAATCTTGCAACTCAGTGCCCTGCCCCTATTTATTTTTGATGTCACTTTCCCCTTGTAAAGATTCAAGACATTGATACAGGGATTTTAATTCTATTTTAGACCAACCTTAGATTAATATTGTATTTTACAGATGATTATTTAAACAAGTATTTATGGATTTTTCGTAAAATTGAGATGGCTGCATTTTTATGTAATTTACATTATGTGAAGTAATTCCTACTTTGTCCTGGCTTCAGATTCCTAGATTTGTCAAAGCTCACTGCAATTTATCAAGATCGTATAAAAGTACAACTTCACAGCATTTCTTCCAATTCATTTTTCTAAGTAAACAAAGCCTGCAGTATAGTCTTCTGTTAATGAGGGATGAATCAGAGTCTTTTCTGATAAATCAAGAGGCTATGCTTATTAAACAAAGATGATGCTATTGATTCAAAAGGAATGCTTTTTATGCAGTTTTTTTCTAATTGTTTGTGCTAATCCATCTACATTTTACATTTTACTTCCCATTTTAGACACACACATTTTATAAAAGGCCCAGCCAAGCTTAGAGGTTTATGATAGTCATGAAATGATATAATACTCACTGGCCAATGAATACTAGAGCCCCTGACCTTCCCATTATTAATGGCAAGTAGGACTAACTGCCTGATAGGCACATTAATCCTAGTATGAACATCAAGGAGAATTTCTATTTGAGTCAATATAAATTATACATACACAAATAAAATAAGAAACCAGCGATATAAATACCGGTACTTGTGAGTAAACCTTCTTTAGTTGAAAATAAAACACTTTTTTTTATCTTCCTTCAATGCAAATAAGATCTTTTTTAAATAAGAGAAAAAACATTGATCTATCCTGGCAAAAACAGTAGCCCATGAGATGTTCATTGTGAAGCTGCATACTCTTCAATGATATGAGCAGCATTAACTAATAGGGTAGAAAAGTGCCATCGAATTTTGATCATTTTCCTTGTGCATGATGTACTCCTAAACAGATTGAGTATGAAACAATTCCTTGGCAAGATGGTAAAATTTTATTTTACAAAGATCATCTCCTATTATTTTATTGAATGTACCATGTGCACCTAAAAATAGTTTGAATTTTGTCATTGTTGAATGTAGGGCACACTATGTGATAATTAGGTCTGTTAATTAGGTCAAGTTTATTAATTGTGTAGCTCATATTTTTCAGACCCTTACTTATTTTACTTAGCTGCAGGTATTAACATTTGAAGTTTGTGAATGACAATTTCATATATATATTGAATCTATGTACAAGTATTGATCGCACTGAAATTTAGAAGTAACATTTTTCCAATTGATTTACCTCTTTATTAATATGAAATTTCACTCTTTGTCTCTAATTCATTACAGTTGTTTTTTGATATTAACATAGCCACAAACATTTTATATTTTACTATATTTGCATGGTTGTACCTTTTATTCAATCCTTTAGATGTCAGTTATTCTATATTCTATACTAAGATGTTTGTCTTTGGAGTAGCATACAGTTGAGATGTTTTTAAATCAAATTTAACAATCTTATTCTTAATGTGAAGTATTTTGTTCATTTACATTAAATATCTTTGAAGAGACATTTTACTTCATACCTGCAATCTAAATAATTGTTTCTTGTTTGGCTAAACTGCTTTGTGCTCTCATAAATCTACCTTTTAGAATGATCTGTTGTTTTCTTATGTTATTTACCCTCTATTAATTTTCTTAGTAATAACACTTCTCTTCACATTCTAACACTTCTCTTCATATTCTTCTAATAATTGCTATAGATTACATTTATTCTTGAGTCATAATTTAACAAATTATTACATTTAACATTTCTTCTGTTATGATAGCAACATAAAACACTTTAATTCCATATATAGCCTCCCACCTTTCACATTGTTTTTTGTGCTATATATATATATATTCAACTACACAGAATATTATTGTTATTATTTGGTCCAGTCAATCTTCATCTGTATACATCTCTCCTTTTTGGACATTTCTTCATATACTTATATATCCTACCAAAATAATTCCATTATAATTATTTTTAGTGCAGGTTTGATGGAAATATATTCTGTATGTTTTAACCTGTCTGAAAATATATTTGACTACTTTTTTAATTTTTATTTCTAATTTCTAATTTTTATTCTGTGTGTATGTGTGTGTGTGGGTGTGTGTGTGTGTATTTAATTTCCTGGGTAAAGAAATTGTGGTTAATTTGATGTCACTAATATTTCTTTCATTGAAATTAATATGTATACATATTTTGGCTACTTTTAATATTTTCTTTTTGTCTTTATCTTTCAAGAATTTTATTAAGGCATGCCGAGGTGTACTGTACTTTGTATTTATCCCGCTTGGGATAGAAAGATTCTCTGGTCAGTATATTGCATCAGTTTTTAAAAATTCCAGCCATTATTATTTTTTTAATTATTGTTTCTATCTCAATATCTCTCTCTCCTCACGCTTCAATTCTACATGTACATTATGCCTTTTCATTCCATGTTGTATGCTTCTTATGCTCTTCATGGTGTTTTCTTTTTCCATCATATTGTACTGTGGATATTTGCTGTAGATATGTGTTCCAGTTCACTAAGACCTGCACTTTTTATTTTTTTGCTTGTATCTGTTTCCCTGTTAAACCTATCTATTGAGTTCTTTGTTTTATTCCATTTTAAGTTCTAGAATTTCTATCTAAATCTCTTTCATAGATGCTATTTCTCCGAGTGAAACTTTCCATCTTTCAGAGATTATGTCATGATTATGCCTATTTTCTTTAAAAGAAAATAGTTTGGTAAGTCCCAAACTACTTTTAAAGACAACACAATGAGACAGCAGATAACCATGCTATCCTTCTCAAAATATTTGTTTAGTTTTTCAGCCTACCTTAAGTAGCTTTTAAACTAAGTAAAATAATTATAGGGAGAAACTGACTATGTGTCAGAGTTAGTTCTCTCATGCTTTGTCACAGAGATCTTGGCCCCATGTCTCCAATCTTTTCTCAAGTTATAGATCTTTTCAAAAGTTCTGTGGAATGCGTGCTTTCTTAACACATATGCTAAAAAAATGTTCTATTGGTATCATTTTTCCTGGAGCTAGCCCTTTATCTAGGCAAAGACTAGATTCTCCAGATCATATACTAAACCTAGAATCACAAATGATTTCAGAGAAATGCAGAAAGATACCTCACTTAATCTGCATTCTCCCCTTTCCAGAATTTTGGCATTTTAATTCTTGTTACTTCAGCAACATTCTCATGCATTTAAATAAATAATTTTTTATCAAGATTTTCTAGTTGTTCTCAAGTTAATCTTGTCTGTAGCAAGATACTTTCTCCTATTCAAAAAAAGAAAATAGTATTGTCCTAATTTTCTGTTTCAGAGATTATTTCTCCAAACAAAGGGAAAATTTTAAGTTGTTTTGCTTCTCTGTGTACTAGTTATTATAACTAGATCTTTATGTTATTTATTTTTAAATTCTTAAGAATAAATTTGCTTTAAATTTAGAACCACCTGGAATTTGAGCTCTATCAAATATTAATATAATAGATTTGACTTACATGTCTGTTTTTATGATGCAAGCATACTTATAGAATTTCTTAATTTGTAAATAAATACAATTAGATGAGTTCTTAAACTGTCATTTATTCTGATCAGGTACCAAGTTATGCTGATTTTTAAACCAGAAACTGTTTGGGAATAAAATGTAAAAATAATCCATCAACTCTCTTACATTAAGTTTGACTTCAATTTGTATGTAAAATTTAATGCTAGAAATTGTCGTTTTCTGCTTTGAGATTATTAAAAATTGTTTAGTAATTTAGAATGTTGTTTCATGTTCTGTATACTCAAACATATTTAGGCTAACTACAGATTTAGTTTAAAATATGCCATTACCTTGGATAAGTAATATGTGATTTCTCTGCTCTGTGCATCAAAATCAATAATTTTAATGAGGTATTAAGTCTCCCTAGATATTAAGATGAGAGTTTAAATATAATGCATTCATTGGTTTTATTTTCTGTCAATTTACTCTAACATGGATTAATTTTTGAAAATTAACAAAATTAAAATGTTTTGCAAAGTAGTCTATCACCCATTAATTTATTTTAGTTCTGACTAAAAAGAACTCATGGGTTATACCTTAGACTCTTAGCATTTATAATTTTATTTTTATTTGCTTTTTCATTTACTAGTTTCAGATGGTAATACATTTGCATTTGGAAAATTGTGTATAAATTAGTATGTTTCATAGGTAAGAGCAGGAAAGGCAATGAAAAAATGATTTCTGACAAATTATTTACATTTGAAACAGATGGAATATATAGATAAAAATGCAGAACTATTTTTCCAATATCAGATATAAACTGATATAAATATTGTACTATGTAGAATACAAATTTGTGTAATACCTCCATGAGTCACACTAACATGTTTAATTAACAGGTATGTCAAATAGCATCATTTCTTCTCTGAGCACCTTATTGCGTTCTTATATAATGATTACATTACTATTAGATTTCATTTTGAAAAAAATAACTAACCAACCTTTAGTTTCACAATTTTTGATAGATTCAGGAATAAATATGTAACAATGTCAAAATTAAAGTGTAAAATGGTGACCTGCAGGTAACATTGTTACAGAATGTCCAGCTCAAGTAAGCATACAGAAATATTCCAAGAGAAAGGAAAAAAACTTGTTCCATGACTCTTGAATCCCTTTATGCATTTTGAACATATGAAGAGTAAGACATAGAGGACTTTGTGGGAAATATTAGTGGAAAAACGTATTTAGAGAGAGTTCTTTCAACACTATCAAACCATACTCTCACTCTTTGGGGGAAAGGGTAGGTCCGGCAGGTAGCTATGAGAATGTAACTCCCAAAACTCTAACCATAGAAAATGTAATCGGCCAAAGGTCCCAGCTGTTGTGCTGTGGTTTGTATAACAGCCACAACTCTACTGGACTGTTACCAGACCATGACTTAATGACATAGGAACACTAATAAAAACCTCCTCTTAGGAGACATGAGACTTCTCTTAGAGACAACAATGGCTTGAGGGCTTCATCATGGCTTTGTCAACTTTCATCTGATTGCATAGCAATTTCTAACCAGTCTACCCAATCACTTCTCCCACCATCCTTCGCTCAGGGTCAGACTGGTCTCAGGTGTGAAGGCCCCCTGCCCAGACTTTCTGGATCTACCCATT
>PVKE010020634.1:0-27300 GCA_004027555.1 Craseonycteris thonglongyai | reverse complement strand
GGGGAGGGAGAGAGGGAGGGGAGGTGAGAGAGGGCACCAGCATTATGGACACACTCAATAGTTTGGTGGTTACCTGGAGAGGAGGGAGGAGGGGGGAGGGAGAGTTGTGGGGGGAGGTGGAGTAGGCACCAGATAAATGGTGGTGGAGGGGGACCTGATTCTGGGTGGTGGGCACATAATACGATGCATGGGTGATGTGATGTGGACTTGTACATCTGGAAACTACCTAATTGTTACCAACCAATGTCACCTCATTAAATTTAACAATAAAATATAATAATAATAATAAAAAGAATGTTCTCAAACAAAAAACAAACAAACAAACAAAAATCTGACAGGTTTGAAAGAAAAAAAAAAAGACATTTCAACAATAATAAAAGAGAAAGGAATACCTCTTTATTCATTTTTAAGACTAGCATTATTCTGATACCGAAGCCAAACAAAAATATCATAACAAAGAAAGCGACAGAAAACTATATCCCTTATAAATATAGATGCAAAAATCCTGAATAAGATAATGGCAGACCAAATCCAGCAGCATATAAAAAGGATTATACATCATAACAAAGGGAAATTTATCCCAGGAATTCAAGTTTGGTTCAACACATAAAAATTAATCAATGTACTATATCATATTAATAAAATAAAGGGCAAAACCACTTTTTCATCTGAATTGATGCAGAAAAAGCATTGACAAAATCCAACACCATTTTAGCAATTCTACTCCTAGATATATACGGAAGATAAATGAAAATACATGCCCACAAGGAAGCCGGAATGACTCAGTGGGTTGAGCCCTCACTTTGCAGCCCAGGGGGTGAAGGATCGAACCCTGGCCCTGGCCCGTGGAGATCCATATGCTGAACTGGGGTGTGGCTCCAATTTGGTTCTTGCTGGGGCGAATTTCCCATGTGGGAAGCCTCCAGTTTGGCACCCAGCTCACGGGGGCATGCCTCCCATGCCGGAAGCCCCTGGCCTGATTCCTGCTCTGTGCAACCCCCACCTACCTGTGTGGAACAAAACCATGTTGAAAAAACTGAAGCTGTACAACTATGGAGACTGCTCTGGGCCCTCCCCCTTCTCTCTGTCTTTCTCTCTTTGTCTCTGCCTCTCTCTCTCTAACAAAAACAATAAAATAAATCTTTGAAAAAGTTAAAAAAAAGAAAATATATGTCCACAAAAAACTTGTATACAGATGTTTATAGTAGTAACTTTATTCACAATAGCTAAAAAGTAGAAACAATTAAATTTCCTTTAACTGATGAATGGATAAACAAAATGTAACATATTCATATTGTGGGGTGTTACTGGGTCAAAAAAAGGAATGAAATACTGATTTATGCTACAACATGGATGAACCTGGATACATTATACTAAGTAAAAAAAGCCAGACTCAAAAGGCCACAGACTGTATGATCCTATTTCTATAAAATGTCCAGAAAAGGCAACTCAGTAGATACATAAAGCAGATCAGTGGCTGCCGGGGTGTGAGGGAGGTAGAAACAAGGAGTGGCTACTAGTGAATATGGAGATTCTCTTTGGGGTGATGAAAATATTCTGGAATTAAAGATTTATATACAGTGGTTATGGCTATAATTCTTTATGAATATACTAAAGTTATTAAATTGTACACGTCAAAAGGTGAATTTCATGCTATACAAATTCTATCTTAATAAAAAAATAATAAAAACAGAAGACATGTTTACCTCCTTGGAGAGAACCCCAGCAATATATGACTTCGGGCAAAGTATGTGTCCTTTAGAGCATCAGTTCCTCATTTGACAATTAGACACAATATCTTCATTGCTGTAAGCTTATGGACAAGTTAATATATTTGCAATTCTTTTATCCTGTTAGTCCTCTTAGTAGAATTGGAATCCTTATTGATAGCATTGTGCTCCGTAGAATCGGAATCCTTATTGATAGCATTGTGCTCCATCAATCTAGCTTTATCCAAGCTACCAGATGGTTTGTTTTGTTTTTATGCCCTCTCCCTTCCTGAAAGCCCTGGGCAGGAAGACAAAGTAACTTTCATTAAGGATCTATTATGTGCCATATTCTGGTCTAAAATGCCATTTTATGCTGAACTGGGAGCTCTCCCCAGTTCTCTCTCTCTCTCTCTCTCTCTCTCTCCCCCTCTCTCTCCCTCTCTCTCTGTCATAAATAAACAAATAAATAAAAATATATTTTTAAAAAAAGAGGGGGAAGCCGGGATGGCTCAGTGGGTTAAGTGCTCACTTTGCGGTGCTGGGGACCAGGGATCGAATCCCGGTCCCGGCCTGTGCGGACCCATATGCTGAACTGGGAGCTCTCCCAGTTCAGTTCTCTCTCTCTCTCTCTCTCTCTCTCTCTCTCTCTCTCTGTCATAAATAAATAAATAAATAAAAATAAATATATTAAAATGCCATTTTAATTTAGACCTCTGGCCAACGCCTTGCAGTAGGTGGGTTTATTTCCACTTTAAAGAAAAGGAAACTGAGGCCCAGCTTAGAAAATTCTCTCCAAATCATGCCATTAGGAAGAGTTGGCACATTGGATTTAGATGGGCCTCCGTTCAAATTTGCCTTCAGAAAATTCTGTGAGATCTTCCATAAATTTCCTAAGCCTCTTGGACTTCAGTTCCCTCATCTATAAAATAGAGACAATAGGAGAATCTTTGTGGTAGAGTGGTTTTAAAAATTAAATTAGATACAGAGATGCATTTAGCACAGATCTTGAAATTCATGTTAGCTGTTGTTTCTCTTATGTGAATCTAACATGTGGCTAAATTTGGATTAGAAGCTAGATTGGTAGAGTTCCAAAGCTTTCTCTCCCACTTCCTCATGCTGACTCCTCTATACCTGTTCAAGCTACTCATCTTATCAATCAACAAGTAGAGTATGTGGTAAAATGTAAGTCAGCAGGGAGAAGGACTAAGAACAAATTGCCAAAAAACATACACATCCAGTTTCTCCCAAACTTGTCAATCACAGCATTTCCTTCATTTATGCTCACCATGTTCACATGCAAACACACACAAACACATACATGCTCCCACATACACACATGAGTACCCATGCAAAGCTTTCTTGCTACTTCTGAGTAGCCAGCTCTAATAGCTTCATGGAAAAATCGATACAGCTTGATCTGGAGTTTCTTTGAAACATCCCCCCAAATCTCACTTCCTTGGCTTTTCATAAAAACTTGGGCACAATCAAAAACCTTCACAAATCTCTCCACCCCCTCTGTATCTTCTTGTAAACTGGCTCCTGGCCTCTCCCAGCTACATCTGGCCTCAGTGGAATGTGCTTATCAATCTAACTCCAGGGTAATGAGGCCACGCAGCCTGGTGACTGAGGAGGCTTGTACAAGCTTGTGGCATGTCTTCAACAAGTGGTTTCACACTGGGTTTCAATTTTTTTCGATCTTGTGGCAGCTTCCTTCAGATTCAGAATTCCTTCCCACATGTACCCCACTTCCAGACTCATTTTCTTTGTCTCAATTTTACTTTCTTTTCTGATCAGTCTATTAGTATAAATTGAGCATTAGCATTTTCTATGACCATTATTAACTATTGATATTACAGCTTAATCACCGGTCCAATTGGGTTCCCTAGTACAGCTCAGCAAGACCACTTGCCATTTCCTGGGAAACAGCATGGGGTAGCGGAGAGGGCTTTGGTGCTGGACAGTCCATATTTTGAATCCAGCTGTCTTTTGTAAGAAGTTGAGTAAGATCCTTCACTTGAACCTGTCTTCTTGTTTGTAAAGGGCAGCTATTAGTACCCACTTAACCAGGATTTCGGTGGGAAAGAAGTGAAGTGACTGATATGATAGGTACCATGGTAATTATTAGCATTGTCTATGTCATCATTGTGTGTCTCTCAAGATGCCAAGGACCACATTATAGGAGTTCATTTGAAAGCACATTCTCTCTGCAAGTTATTACATGGTTGTTAAAAAACTAACTGGGATATCTAAATCTCAAGAGTATACACACCCATTATACCCAGACACTCAACTTTTAGGACTGGAGTCTAAAAAAATAATCATGGATGTCGGCAAAGATTAAGGTATGAGAACGATCAGCGCATAATACTGAAAAACTGGAAAGACCCTAAACATGAAAAATATGTTCTTATATAGACAATGGAGCTCCAATTCAATGAACAAGTAGCAGCCCTTTAAATGTAGTAAAAGAATGATTATGAGATAAAAAAATGTTTACAATGTATATGGCTGAACATATATTTGAAGTTGTAAGAAGCAATAACAAAATAACATCTAGAACATGGTCTTGATTTTATCTGAAGGGGCTTGAGATGACATTTGCGCACATAGAGAAAAGGCCTCAAAGGTAATTAAAATCTTCAAAGTGAGTAATCTCATTGCACTCTGATCATGAAACAACCTGCTAACACCGCAGAAGCCACCCTCTTGCCCAGTTCCAGTCACTATCCACCCCCCAAAGATAACCACTATTCAGATTTCTAACAGTCTAGACTAATTTTGTTTGATTTTAAGCACTTAAAGAGAATTGTGCTATTGCTTGCTTTGCTCCATCTTTTGGTGAACTTATGCACACATGGAATTGCTGTTCATAGGAAATGTGTATGCACAGTTTATTAGATACTGTCTAACAGTTTTCTGAAAGAATTTTCCACTAACAGAGTGGGAGAGTTATGGTTACTCGACTAGTTATTGGTCAAATTTGTCAACCTTGGTGTTGTCTAGTGTTTTTAGTTGAGCCATTTCTTGAGGCATCACATTGAAAGTTTAAATTACATTTCCACAATAACCAGTAGAGTTTAACACCTTTTCGAATTTTTATTGTCAATTTGAATATTGTCTTTTGTGAAAGGCCTATTCAAATGTATTACTTTGCCCATTTTTCTATTGGGTTATTTACTTTTTTTCTTCTTCTTGACTTGCAAGAATTCACATATCCTGTATGCAAGACTTACTAGGTGCATATATTGCAAATATATTTTCCCATAGCGTTAACTTGATTTTTTCAGTCTCTTAATGGTGTCTTTTGATAAAATAGGGTATGAATGTTAATGCCCACAGCTCATGAGGATCCTGACTGTGTTTCCTGGCAAATGTGAGCCCCTGATCATCTCACCACATCATTCAGAGGCAGGAAGGGCAAACCCATATGCAGAATAAGTATTTATCCCTGTGAGGACAAACTGCTGGATCTACCAGAATTGAAAGAGGCCAATAGTACTATTATTACCTCTCCCAGTACTAATTTTGTTATTCTGGCTCCTTGAGAAAAAGATGCCAAGATGGCTTTAAATGTGCAAAAATTTTCACTAAGAAAATAGAAAAGGAGAGGTGCTCAGATAGCTCAGCAGGTTGAGCACTTGCCTTGTAACCACAAGGTCCAGGGATTGAATACTGGCCCCAGCCTGTGACAAACCCATACGCTGAATTGCAGCACATATGGTAACCACCATGCAGAATGAGATGGCAGCAGAGGTTCTTGCCTCCCATGCAGGAGGCCCCCAGCTGGGTCCCCACCCTGCAATGCCCCTCACCTACCTGTGTGGAATGAAACAACTAATGGTATACAACTATGGAGACTGCTCTAGGCCTCTCTCTCTCTGTAGGAACCCAGGAGAAACATCATGCCCCAGATGCAAGAGACTATGTGTTGAAGCAAGGAGGGAAAGTTTTGATAGAAGCATCCTAGACCACCATGCAGTCTATGGAGGATTCCACAAGGTCATTGGGCAGTTCTTGAGCCAGTCCATTGTCAGTGTTGTCATGCCCAGGAGTGGATCTGCCTTGGTATCCTTGTCATGTGTAGTCACTGCTGGGAGCAGCCCGTGGAAGGTAGGGTCTCAGTGCAAATGCAGTGATGGATTTCAGAGCTCAGAAGCTGGGCCCTGGTTAACTATACTTTTTGCAGTTGGAGTTGGAGTTCTGCTAGTTTCTCTCATGGCCACTTCACCAAGATAGGGATTATATATAGAGAAGAGAGTTGTGGTAAATGAGGAAGCTGACTGATATGATAGGTTCACTTTCTGGAAATATTGAGTTTGATACATTTTTTTTTTCTTAGATATTTGGCAACCAGCAAAATATAAAGTCTAGAATTAAATGTGAGTCTAGGTTGCTCAGATAGGACATTAGGGAGTGGCTTCTTGAAGGGCTTTGTGAGAAAAGGAGTCTTGGGTATCTCCTGAGGGGAGATATAACAGTCCTAAGGGATCCCGGGACTTCAGTGACCACCTGATCTTTCTACACAAATAGCTTAGTTAAAGAGGTGAAGAGCAGAGAGGGAAGAGAGAAAAGATTTTGTGTGGTAGACCTGGGAGTCACTCCCAGACTTAGGGCTTCTCATTACTAAAATACTTCCCTAACATGGCAGTCCAGGATGCCTGACACATTTCAGCTATATTTGTCTCAAAGAAAATTGGTTTTCCCACCTTAAAACTGAATGTGGACAAAAGCTATTTGTATCAGCATTTCAATAAGAATTTGAGAAGGAAGTCAAAGTATACATTACACACATGAGTGAGCTTGCACACTTGTTTGTGTACACTTATGCATACACACACATGTGGTGCAAAGGGTGTGAGCAGTCAGATGTGGTCAATCATAGAATCTACACTTGAAAATCTGGGAGAGAGCATGGGTCCGTGAGTCAGAATTAAACTCCATGGTGACCAAGTTACTGAAGCTTGCTGAGTCAGGCAGCAATTTCTGCTTAATATGGCCCTTAGATCTCAATACTTGCTTTGAAATCCACATATCAGAATGCAGTTCTCATAACTGGGGAAGTTAGAAATCCAAGTGTGAGGGCAGAACTGATAGCCTCTCCTATGCCCACTGAAGATGTAAAAGAAGATGCAAGGTTCTGCCTCCCGAGCATCTGTCAATACAAGTAAGCATCTGAAACTATCTTTCTAGTGCTGCCCATGATAACCTCCAGGAGTTTCACAGCAGAGTGGTTTGATTTGTGAACAAGGGTAAGATGTGGCTCCTGAATTTAAATTCAGCATTTCTAACAGAGTTGCTACTGATCCATAAAACCAACTAAAAAAAAGATGTCCCTTCCTCAAGACTTTTCTTCTATGTCTGAAAATTGTCATAAGCTCCTAAATTTGTTAATGTGTAGCCATCCTCCAGAAAACTTAGTGGAATACCCAAATTAATCATGTCTACTTTGTTAGTGGAAGATGAGGCAGTATATAACCTAGACAAGCAGCCACCTCAGCTCAGCATCCACAAGTTGTCCTTTCTCTGCCCCCACCCCCGTGTTGTTTTTTTTCTTTCACTCTGTTGAATGCAGCGTACTACATTTACTCGTGTATAGCTATTTGTTAGAAAACAGCTATTCCAATGGGTCAGAGTTCTGTGCCAGGAATCTCACAGCTGTAGGCACTCATGGCCTATCTAGAATGACAGGCACAGCCCTTGGGAAAGAGACAGAGACTTCCAGCATGAGATACTCAAGAAACCTCAAGCAACTTTGGAAAGCAAAGGAGCAGGAGTTAGGATGTATTCCAAGCAGTCTAAAGCCTGTGTCCCAGATGTTTGCAGCCTGGGGCCTACTCTGTGTCTGGCTTCCCCACTTGGCCTCTGTTTTCCGGGCTCTTCCCAATTCTCCCCATTCCACATCTCCTCACTCCCAAGTTCCCTCTGCAGCAGCAAATGTGGCTGCTTGAACAGAGAGTTCATTGATTGGGAAACTGGTACTCAGCAATAAGAATAAGCTTTCTCCCTTGCCCTGCAGGGCCAGTGGGCGGTTACTGTGGAACAGCCCAGCCTGGCCAGAGGAGTGTCCAGCGACAGATGCCTCTCGCTCTGCAAGGCACTGCTCAGAAGCCCTCTGCACAGTTTCCGAAACCATGAATCAGGCTTCTTTCCCCTCCTCCTCCTCTTCTCTCCCCTTTCCCCTGCTATTATGGAAAAATACCAAAAAGAATGAAAAAAATAAATTTCCCTAATCTCATTAGCCAGATATGAGTTGTGTGTTCTTTGTTTTGATTACAGAAATAATATATATTATTGTCATTGTAGAAAATCTCGTAAATAAATAAAAATATTAAGAAAAAATTTAATTATCACTATCTCATTTTAGTATGTTCTTTTCTCTTTTTTCTATGTACATTATTTTATAAAACAAGTAAAATAATATTTAAAAGTATTTCTATTCCTTTTTACTTCAATTTTTATTTTTGAAAATTAATTTCTGAATAGGTTATATGCTTGCATGGTACAAAATTTGAAAAATATGAAATAACATAAATAAGGTAAATGTAAATGTTCCCTTCATTCTTGTTCCTCAAGTCACATTAACAGCTTTTCATGTCCTTCCAGAGAGAGTCTATAAATTTATACACACATACACATTAGTAGTATATTAGTTTTTGTGCCATATTTTTTCCACTTATTACATATACGATAGAGCTCCATAGCACTATTAGCTAAATGAACGACCTCATTCTTTTAAAGTGCTGCATCGTGTACTACATTTAATAGCTATACCATAGTGTATTTACCTCATGCTCTATTGGTAGACATTTAGCTTGTTCACAGCTTTTGCCATTGAGATAATATTGTAAAAATTCTCCTTGCACACATATCAGTATGCAAATGAAAATGTGTCCATAGGATAAATTCCTAAAAGTAGAATTCCTGGATCCAAAAGTTTTTGCATTTTAAATTTGACAGCTATTGCCAGTTACTGTCCAAGAAAGTTGTGGAATTTATTTTTCCCACTTACACAGTATGTGGACCTTCTAGATGACCCTTATAATCCTCACCTAGTATTCTATCTGAAAGTGTTCCCCTCCCATGTTAAATCAGCGTTTCTCGTGTATTTAAGAGGGCTTGTGTTTTATTTTTTATGAACTTGGTATTTTCTCTAAATATGTCATTTTCCCTGGAGGCATAATATTCCACTATGTAAGTTTAATATGACTAATTTAACCATTCCTTTATTATTAGACACAATTAAATTTCCACACTTTGACATTAACAATACTGGGCTAAACATCATACGTTGTTTTTTTTTTAAGATTTATTTCATTGTTTGTTTTTCTTGCTAACAGAGCATTGGTTTATTCTTTTTTAATTGTTAAATTTATTGAAGTGACATTGATTGATATCAATTACATTGTTTCCTGGTGTACAATTCTACATTACATTGTCCATACATCGCATTATCTGCTCACCACCCAAAATCAGCTCACTTTCCATCACTATATATTTGATACCCCTTTCTATTCCCCCATCCCAGCTTTCCACCCACCTCCCCTCTTACCCTCAGGTAACCACTAAACTATTGACTGTGTCCATGAGTCTTTGTTTCTTTGTTACTTTCAGTTTTATATTCAACCTGTAAGTGAGGTCGTATGTTTCTTGATTCTTTCAGTCTGACTTATCTTGTTTAATAAGATGTTTTCAAGGTCTATCCATGTTGTCACAAATGGCTGTATTTCATCTTTTCTTATTGCTGAGTAGTATTCTATTCTGTAAATGTTACCACAACTTCTTTATCCAGTCATCTATCAGAGGACACTTTGGGTGATTCCACGACTTGGCCACCATGAACAGTGCTGCAACGAATACTGAGGTACATATATCTTTGCGAATTAAGGTTTTTAGGTTTTTTGGTACCCAGTAGAGGGATTGCTGGGTCATATGGCAATTCCATTCCTAGTTTTTCTGAGGAAATCTCCACACTGCCTTCCATAATGGTTGTCCCAGTTTACATTCCTACCAGCAGTGTATGAAGGTTCCTTTTTCTCCACAGCCTCTCTAGCACTTGTTATTCCTTGTCTTGTTGATTATAGCCATTCTAACAGGTGTGAGGTGGTATTTCATTGTGGTTTTAATTTGCATTTCCCTAATTGCTAGTGATGTTGAACATTTTTTCATGTATCTGTTGGCTGTTTGTATGTCTTCAGGAGAGAGGTGTCTGGTTAGGTCTTCTGCCCATTTTTTAATTGTATCGTTTTTTGTTGTTGTTGTTGAGTTGTATGAATTCTTTATATATTTTAGATATCAGCCCCTTATCAGAGGGATTATTTGAAAATATTTTCTCTCATTTGGTTTGTTTCCTTTTTACTTTGTTGACAGTGTCCTTTGCTGTGTAGAAGCTTTTTAGTTTGATATAGTTCCATTCATTTATTTTTGTTTTTACTTTCCTTGCCTTTGGGGTCAAATTCATAAAGTGGTCTCTGAGCCCAAGGTCTATAAGTTTAGTGCCAATGCCTTCTTCTATGTACTTCACTGTTTGGGATCTTATGTGGAGGTCCTTAATCCATTTTGAGTTAATTTTGGTATATGGTTTAGGTTTTTTGGTACCCAGTAGAGGGATTGCTGGGTCATATGGCAATTCCATTCCTAGTTTTTCTGAGGAAATCTCCACACTGCCTTCCATAATGGTTGTCCCAGTCCAGATTCACCACCATGGTTCACAGTCCAGATTCATTCTTTTGCATGTAGTTTTCCAATTTTCCCAGCACCATTTACTGAAGAGGCTTTCTTTTCCTCACTGTATATTTTTCACTCCTTTTTTGAAAATAATCTGTCCATATATTTGTGGGTTTATTTCTGGGTTTTAAATTCTGTTCCATTGGTCTATACGTCTGTTTCTCTGTCAATACCAAGCAGTTTTGATTATTGACACTTTGTAGTATAGACTAAAGTCAGGGAGTGTGATGCCTCCAGCCTTATTTTCTTTTCAGGAGGATTGCTTTGGCAATTCGGGGCCTTTTGTGTTTCCATATGCATCTGATAATTTTAAAAATCTATTTCTTGAAAGAATGTCTGTGGGATTTTGAGGAGAATTGCATTAAATCTGTATATTGCTTTGGGTAATAAGGCCATTTTAACTATGTTTATTCTTCCAATCCATGAACATGGACTGTCCTTCCACTTCTTTGTATCTTCTTCAATTTCTTTTAATAGTGTCTTATAGTTTCCGTGTATAAATCCTTCATGTTCTTTGTTAAGTTTATTCCTAAGTATTTTATTTGTGTTTTGATCGCAAATGGTATTGTTTTTCTCATTTCCTTTTCTGAAGTTTCACTGTTTGTATATAAAAATGCTGTGGATTTTTGTGCATTGATTTTGTATCCTGCAACTTTACTGTGTTCTTTTATTACTTTTAACAGTTTTCTGGTGGAGTCGTTAAGGTTTTCTATAAAAGGATCATGTCGTCTGCAAAAAGTGAGTTTAACTTCTTCATTTCCAATTTGGATGCCTTTTATTTCTTTTTCTTGCCTAATGGCTCTGGCTAGAACTTCCAGCACTATGTTGAATAGCAGTGGTGACAGGGGACATCCATGTCTGGTTCCTGAATTTAGAAGAAAAGGTTTCAGTTCTTCCCTGTTCAGTATGACATTCGCTGAGGGTTTGTCATATATGGCCTTTATTATGTTGAGGTACTTTCCTTCTATACCCATTTTATTAAGTGTTTTGATCATAAATGGATGTTGTATCTTGTTGAATGCTTTTTCTGCATCAATTGATATAATCATATGGTTTTTATCTTTATTTTTGTTAATGTGGTTTATCACATTGATTGATTTACGTATGTTGAACCATCCTTGTGCCACTGTGATGAATCCCACTTGATCATGATGTATAATCTTTTTAATGCATTGTTGTATTCTATTTGCTAATATTTTGTTTAGGATTTTTGCATCAGTGTTCATCAGAGATACTGGTCTATAGTTTTCTTTTTTTGTGATGTCTTTGCCAGGCTTTGGTATTAGGGTAATGTTGGCCTCATAGAATGATTTGGGAAGTACTGCCTCTTCTTCAATTTTTTGGAAAAGTTTGAGAAGGACACGTGTTAGTTCCTCATTGAATGCTTGGTAAAACTTGTTAGTGAGATCCTCTGGTCCTGGACTCGTACTTTTGGGAAGGTTTTGGATGATTGTTTCAATTTCCTTACTGCTGATTGGTTTGTTTAGGTCAGGAGTGTCAAACTGGCGGCCTGCGGGCCGCATGTTGTCCCCGAGGTAATTTTTTGTGGACCATGATGCTCTGAAATAAAATGAAAATAGAAAAAATTGTTATGAAGAAAATAGCGCTTAGGGGAGATCAAGGCAATACCGTAAACACAATTCCCTCATTAACCCTTTAACTACTGAAGACGAGTATACACATGGCCCAGTGCCTTTCCTGGGGGCCTGTGGGCGTGTATGAACGCGCTCAGTTCCAGCGACGTTTGTAAATGTGATATGGCCCGCATGAATCTTGCCTGTTGCACCAAATGGCTCATGTTTTAATTGAGTGTTGACACCCCTGGTTTAGGTTATCCAGTTCTTGATTCAATCTAGGTAGACTACATGTTTCTAAAAACTTGTCCATTTCTTCTAGGTTGCAAAATTTGGTGGCATATAGTCTTTCATAGTATTCTTATATGATCCTTTGTATTTCTGTGGTATCAGTTGTAATTTTCTTTCTTTCATTTCTAATTCTAATTATTTGTGTGTTTTCTCTTTTTCCCTTGGAGAGCCTAACCAGGGGTTTGTCAATTTTATTAATTTTTTCAAAGAACTAGCTCTTCGTTGCATTAATTTTTTCTAGTGTTTTTTTATTCTCAATTTCATTTAGTTCTGCTTTAATTTTTATGATTTCCTTCCTTCTTCTGGCTTTGGGCTTTTTTTGTTGTTCTTCTTCTTTTTCTAGTTCTTGAAGATATGGTATTAGGTTGTTTACTTGTAATTTTTCTTGTTTCTTGAGAAAGGCCTGTAGTGAAATAAATTTCACTCTTATTACTGCTTTTGCTGCATCCCAGTATTGGTATGTTGTGTTTTCACTGTCAATTGTTTCTATGTATTTTTTAATTTAATTTTTTATTTCTTCCTTGATCCAGTCATTTTTTAATAACATATTGTTTAATCTCTATGTATGTGTGGTTTTTCCAGCTTTCTTCTTGTAGTTGATCTCTAATTTCAAAGGTTTGTGATTGGAGAATACACTTAGTATGATTTTGATCTTCTTAAATTTGCTGAGGCTAGCTTTGTGTAAATTCTCTGTGCCCATCTTGTCCTCTGCTCTCTCTGGAATACCTATTCTTTTTATATTGTTTTTTCTAATGGAGTCAGATAGTTCTTGTAGATATCTTTCACTTCTTTTAGCTTTTAGGTCTCTCTGTTCTTTCTTCTGTGACATTTCCAAATTTCTGTCTTCAATTTCACTAATTCTTTCCTCCATCTGGTCAGCTCTGCTTCCTATGCTACCTATTTCATTTTACATTTCTTTTATTGTGTTGTTTATCTACAGAATTTCTATCTGAATCTTTTTCATAGATTCATTTTCCTTCTGAGATCACTTAGCTCCTTCTGTGTACTCTGCCAGCTTTCTTTGCTCTCTTTGAGTGTTTCTGTAATTGCAGCCCTGAATTCTCTGCCATTTAGCACATATAATTTCATATCTTCAAGTTCCTTTTCTGGAGATTTTTCTCTTTCTTTCTAAGCTCCTTTGTTCAAAGGGGTATTCATCACTTTTGGAGCGTTTTGTTTCCTGGACATAAGGACTTTTCCCCTGGTGGATGTGAAGATATCTTTCTTTTACTTCCTAGCTGGTGTTAGTGTCTTATAATATTTTCTCTTGCTTATTTGGTTTTCTCACAGTGGGAGACTTCCTAGAAGGTGGGCTTCTTTTTGACTCAGTCACCCTGGTCTCTGTATGCCTCCTCTTTGGGAAGGTATGGTGGCGATCGTATTCAGTGCCTCCGATATCCCACTGCTGTCAGAAGCTGCCACACCTAGATCTCTCTGCTGGCTTCAGCAGGACAGGTGGGGGCGGGGCTTGTTGGGAAAGGCACAGGTCTGTTTGCTTCACAGGGTAATGGTGGCTTCCCTCTGCTTGCTTCAGTGGGAAAAGTGAGGGTGGGGTTTGTTGGGAAAGGCACAGGTCTGATTGTCTCACAGGGTAATAGTGGCTTCCTGGCAGAAGTTCACTGAAGGCCTGCCGTGGGCAAGTCCTGGGAGACAGCAAGGGGAAGCAGCCAGGCTCTGTGTCCAAGGCCACGTAGTGCTCCGGTTGGGGCCCCACCTCACTGAGGGCCATTCTGCCCCTCAGCCAGCAACACACTCCTGGTGTCGGTGCTCCAGGCACTGGAACACCCGCCTCCAGCTCCAGTTGCCGGCCTCATGCTCCGCGGGCCCCCAGTTCCAGCCGCCTGATTCAGGCGCTAGCAGCTGGATCCTCACTCCGGTCACCCACCCTGATCTCTGGCTGCTGCCGGTGCCTCACTCTGGCCTCCTGCCCCGCGCTCTGGCAGCCCTCCCGGCGCCCGGGCCGCTCCCCCTGCACGCCCACCAGGGCCTCTCGCCCGTCAGCCACGCCCGCTATCTCCGCCCACCCCGCGCTCTGGCGTCTGCGCCTCCGCCTCTGTCCATTCCAGGCCTCCAGCCCGCCCAGCGTCGTTCTGCTCCTGGACCCGCGTCCCCGCGCTGCCACCTCCGTCAGTCTCTCCTCTGCTGGACTCGGGGTGGGTCTCCGGGTCGCGCTCCACGGCGGGTCTCCACACGGCTCCCTTTCTTTCTCTCTTACTCGCCTCCATTTCTCCAGCTTTAGGAATTTTCTTGCGATGAGTAGGTTCCTCAGCCAAGGCTGTGCACTACTTAGGGATTCTCTGGTTGGATGTTACCCTGTTTCCCTGAAAATAAGACTGTGTCTTATATTAAGGTGTGCTCCCAAAGGTGCGCTAGGTCTTATTTTCAGGGGATATCTTATTGTTCCATGAAGTAGGTCTTATTTTGGGGAGATGTCTTACTTTCAGGGAAACATGGTAGTTGTTTAAATTGTTGTGTTTCCAGGAGAGGTTTCAAGAGCTCCTCTCACACTGCCATCTTGATGATGTCTCCCCTATTCCATTGTTTGAGAGAAGGTGAGAGAGAGAGAGAGAGAGAGGGGAGGGGGAAGGGCCCAGAGTAGTCTCCATAGTTGTACATCATTAGTTGTGACATAGTTTCATTCTACACAGATGGATGTGGAGCTATGTAGGGTGGAATTGAAGTGGGAGCCTCCCACATGAGAGACAAGTACCTTCACCGCCATCCCAGCAGTTACCACTTGTGCCATAGTTCGGCATATGGGTTTGCACAGGCCAGGGCCAGGAACTGATCCCCAGACATCATGGGAGCAAGGCAAATACTCAAGATGCCGAGCTATTCTGGCATCCCCATCATACATCTTTGTCCATAAAGATTGTTCATTTTTGTGAACAAAGCTGATAATTTCCTTAAAGGAAACTGTGTAATTACTGGCCCCAAATAGGTGATGAGACAGAATACATGTAATCAAAATTGTGTAGAAATCTAATTTTTAAAGGCTCCTTAGACAAATTGGCAAACTCCTTTTCATAAAAGTTTCATTAATGTATGCTCCTACCTCTAGTACCCATCTCACCCTCTTCCTTCACCAAAGTGAGTATTACATTAAAAAAAAATGTTGCTAATCGAAAAGCCAAAAAAATGGCCTTGTACTAACATTGCTTTTGAAAAGTATTCTTATTGAGAACACAACTGAAGTTGGGGTTGCATCAAGGCATGATTATGTTTTCAGTAGGAGCTCCTCAGGGCCTCTGGCATCATCACAGAGTCCCACTGTCACCTGAATGCCACCTGAAATGAACCCAGCTTGGACAACAGCATAAGTAAAGGCAGCTATTAGGGTTGTGAGGACCATAGAAGCTGGAATCCTACTGCTCAAAGCTTGGCCACAATATATGCCAGATTTCTGGGGCAGCTCTGATTACACATATTCTGCTCATAATCCCACAAGCACACGCATGTTTGTCAGACCTTGTGTTCCCAGATGGGGTATAGAAAATGTGGCCATAAATCTCATTACACATGCATTTCCTTGGATCACAATCCCCAAGCCAGGAATAGCAGGGAAGGCAGTGGGGGACAACCAGGACGTTCCCATGGATGGAAGAATGGCCAGAGCCCACAGCCTTATCTGCTAACTGAGGGGCAAATGGCTCCTGAAGGGAGACCCATGGCCCCGAAAACTGAATTTCCCCTTTCTGGAGATTTGGAATTCTCCAAGGCTCAGGTGGTCCTTAGATAAGGACCCACACCATGAAGTGTTCATGTGGTATTATTTAAGCTGAAAGCCTCCCTTCCTGCCCAGTGTCAGTCACATGCTGCTGAGCACTCAGGATCCTGCTCTCTTATCTGATGTTTCTTCCCAGTCCTGCCCTGGACATTCTCAGGCACTCACAGCCTGCCCTTTGCCTGCTGGCCCTGTTTCCAACAGCCTCCAGTACCCTCATCTGCCTTTCTCATTCAGAACTGGTAGGTTGCAGGCCTTCCCTGGGCCCTTGGGGGTATTAAGAGAAGTAGGAAAATATCTGCTGCTTCCCACATCTCGAGTTAATTCAAACACTTTGAACCAAGGCACAGTAGTGACCCCTTAGCAAAGGCTTAGCTTTCTTGAGACAATGGCTGTAAGTCAGCTCTTTGCAAACCCATATATATAGTAACCATATTGTCCAAACAAATCCAATTAGGACATCCAACAAAGTAAGGGTATCTCTGATTGTACTATTTCAAAAATAGTACATTTTCTCACAAGAATAAAAAATTATTTAGCAAGTTACCTTTATAGGGAGGGGTCACTTACAAATAAAATATAAGGAAAATATTCTCAAAATATTAGTCTTTTTCTTTTTGGAAACTTCTTGATCTTTTATCTAATAAGCAAAGTCATCCATGTTGCTTTAAGAAATAGAGGTTTTGAGGAAGTGGGTCCACACAGCATTAAATATTAACCCTTATAAGTGATGGTACCAAAAGGTGGGTTCACTATACCTCCCACCAACACACACACACAATGTCATTAGCTTTCCCCCAGTCACTCCAATTAGAAACATAATTTAGGTAAAAATTGAGCTGACTGTGCAAACTCAGTTTCTAGAAAGGTTCCCAGCCCCCATATCTCAATGAGATTGCCTGCTCTCTAGAAACACCCTCATTTTACCAAAGGTCCACACCTCACCCAAAGCAGCAGCACCCGGTTATACTGTTTAGTGATTTTATTTTCAATGGGCCAAACATGGCATAAAGTAGGCCCTCTGTGTTTGCTAGATTGAAATGAACCTTTGTGCAGTACCTTGGTTCTGCCTGCATCTGCCTCATAAAGTTATTGAATTTTTAAAAAAATAAACAAAAAATAGACCTGCAACTATCTGAAGAAATTATCATGCTTTATCAAAATGTTCTCCAATTTAAAATTTCCAGTCTCTTTAATTATGCTCCATGTAATATTCATTTGTTTATTCATTCATTAATTCATTCAACCATTCATCTGTCTACTCTGGCCCAAGCAACAATCAATTGAGATATAGCATGTACCATAGAGTGACAGAGAAATATGATTTGTTATAGTGTAGTTGGCATCTATATTTCATTTAATAATAATTGTAAGTGGAACAAAAAGGTCAAGTGAAGAAAACTCAGAAAGCCCAAAGGAATTACTCCCTTTTGGTGTCTGTGTATTGCATTGGTAGTCCTGAAATTCAGAGCCAGTGCATTCTAAAAGTCCACTGGAATGTAGATCTTGTTCCACACAGAGAAAAACAATGGCACACAGGAGGTGATGCCCCTGACCCCTAGGAAGTCCAGTGATAGTAGAAACACATACTGAAGGTAAAATGCTGTATATTTCCCATTAAATACTGTTACAAGGCATTCTGTGGCCACAATTGTGTTGATTAAACAAAACTGGAATGCCACAAAATTCAATAAGAAAATTATTTTTTCTCATTTTGCTAGTCCTTGAGGATAAGTAGGTGTTGCTTTCTCATCATTCAAAAACCACTTGGGGTAAGGGGGGAGTTGGTGTTTAGAAAAAGAGAAAAAAAGGTATTGCTGACATGTGCAGAGATTCTGAAAGGGACTTTAGGGCACTGTCAAGGCACTCAGAGTTATACTGCTTTCAATCACAAATAATTTCACTTTTGAATGTGTGTTTCTCTTTTCCTTGATACAGGTATACTACCGACATTATTCATGCACTGACTGGCATGAGCATGTCCATTTTGTGAAATATGAGTCAAATGGAACCAAGATTATTATTGAGAAATTTTACAGAGATAAATGGGCAAGAGCTTATCAACAATGAAAGGAACTCAAAGAGCATACAGGTATGTAATGGAATTATAACAATTATCTGTATGCTGGAAAAGAAAGGAGAAATTTATTGTCAATAAACAAAGCAGATATGTTTTTGTAATTCTACATGAGACAAAAGAAAGAAGGGTATGAGGAGGAGACACGAGTCAGCATATTCATTGTGTTGGCTGCCACAAGTTCCTTTCGGCCAGGATTCTTCGATGGATTTCAGAGAGAGATCTGGGAAAGGGAAGGAAGAGGGAAGCTGTCATGTGTGTTGGAGATACCAGAAGATGCATCCTACTGCTGTCTCTTTGGGTTAAGGGTGCTTGAATTGAGCATCCAAACTCCAAAAGAATCTATATGCCTTGACCAAAATATAATTGCCTTAGAATAATCACATAATTTGTGAAGAGATAAAAAACTAAAGATAAATATTAGTACGGTTACCATTGTATTATTCTCCCACCTTATATTACAGGATAATCTAGCCTTGTTCTACAATAGATCAGTTAGTCTATTGGTCAAGTTTTTGTTGAATTCCTTGAGAATGCACAATAGAAAACAATCCCTCGGGGAGCTTACAATCAAATAGAGAGGAAAACATTATTAAATAATAAATAACTAATAAAAAAATTACAGGTGTGTAAAGGGATAAAAAGAAAAATTTGCTGAAATGAGATGCTTAAACTGAATTCTGAACAACAAGCAGGAATTAGGTAGGTAAAGAAATGATGACACAGCTTTTCAATTACATGAAAGTACATAGGTAGGTCCTAAGGCAGAAGAGGACTCCACATGTTTGGGCAAAGGAGAGACCTTATGTGACAAGGGGAAAAAGAATAAGGAAGTAATTAGCTCCAGTAAAGGCTAGAGAGATAAACTAGGTTATATAGGCTGGATAGGCTAAGAATTTTAGATTTTATTCTAAAAGCAACGGGGAATCATTAAACTGCTCTAAGTTAGAGAGGAGAAATAATTTCAGAGCAGGAAAATCATTGTTAAGTTTCCATTTTTAAAAGATTGTTTTGGGGGTGGGACTTCCAGAATGTCAGAGTAAGGTGCTCAGTGGGCCCTCTCCTCAGAAAAACAACAATTTAAGTAGTGAAAAATTATATTAACAAAACCACAATTTAAAGCCTCTGGAAACTGCCCTAAAGACATATAGCAAAAGGAGAAACATTAATTCAAGAAAATCTACTAAATCCTTTTAAGAAAAGTAAGCTCCCACCTGTTCTTTGACTCATCCTAGCTCCATATTACACAAGACACGCAGGTGTTCAGCTCCAGGCAGCTACAGCTGTCAGGAAACATCCCAGAAAATGAGAAATACCTCTTTCCGCATCTCCCAGTCTGCAGCTATAGTTTCAACCCAGGAAGGGTATGCTGCTGGGGTTTCTCATCTACCACCACCCGCCTGCCTCATCACACTTGCATTGTAGAAGCTCTACTCCAGGCAGCCATAGCTAAGAGGGCCAGGGCTGCCTTTCTCCATCCAGCCCCCCTCATAGGATAGAAACCCTACGCTAGGCATGGAAAGCTCAGAGCACTGCGGCTCCAGTCACCTTACCCCACTGCATGTACTCATGGAGCACGTTTCCATGCCAGAAGGGTTAAACAAAGGAGATAAGAGATTGCCACTGCCTGCCCCACCCCACATGCCAGTGTCCTTCTGTACAATAAGGATGCCACCAAAATAAAAGTGGGTCTCCATCCCCAATGCAGGTGCCGTGGCACAGGGGTTATGTCCAGGGGGAGAGCTGGGCCATGAGAAGAACTCTGCAGATCTGCCTGAATGGACTGCTCAGAACAGAGATTAGAGAACTTCATGCCTAAGAAGGCTGAGAAAACCATGAAGATCAGGTGGAGATCAATGAAGCGGAGGCTGGTAGCTCACTTACATAATACAAGCCAAACAGCAGAGCTGACAGAAGTTGAATAGAATAATGAGATAGCAAAGAGGCCCCTGGGATACCAGTGGTCCTCTGCGGTCAGGAAGGCTGTGTGCTTGTGCAAGGCTGCACCCATGCTGGCACAATCGGAGCAGAAGATGGGGCAGGCCCGAAAGCATTCCCTGAGCCACATCAACATAAGGTGAGGCTTCGATGGAGCAGGAGGGGCAAATACAGATAAACTAACACTGACTGACAAATAAGCCATGCTTAAAAATAAAATCGCACTCCTTCTTGGCAATCTGGAAGAATGTGTGGTGCACAGGACTGTACCCTTGCAGAAATGATCAGAAAGGAAACTCTCAAATTACCAGTCCCTAGCCAAATGTGGTACAAAATGAACTTCCTAAATTGTGATAGCAGACTGCAAACCACATATATCTAATAGGGAGTGGTAAAGAATCCAATTGTCTAAAGGAGCTTCCACCTAACCTTTGACTAATAAGTGACTTATGCTGGCCAAAGAGTGGCCCTTAGGTGTCCAGGTTAAAAGATAAAAACAAGGAGAAAAACCTGAGTAGGCATATTAGAAGCCTACCAGTATAAGAGAAATAGACTTTGCATAATCAGTTTAATCACGTCCCTAAAAACAAAACAGAACAAGCAAGCAGAAAAAAAAAACAATTCCTTCCTGTGAAGGAGGCAATAAATATATAAGTTACTATAATATAAAATCTAAAATGTCCCACTTTCAACAAAAGAAAACTCTAAGATGAAACAAACAAACAAACAAACAAAAAAGGAACCACAGGAAAGTGTGACCTATATACAGGAAAAAATACAGACAATAAAAAATACCATTCAAGGGGGCTCAGATGGTGGAATTAGCAGACAAAAAATTCAAAGCAGTTATTACAAATGTGTTCAAAGAACAAAATAAAACTAAACAAAGAATTTTTTAAAAGTCTCATGACAATGTTTCATCAAATAGGGAATATCAATAAAGAGACAGAGATTTTTAAAAAAGAATCAATGGAATTCTGGAGTTGAAAAGAACAATAATCAAAATTAAAACTTCACTACAAAAGTTCAATAGTAGATTTGGGCTGGCAGAAAAAAGAACCAATTAATTTGCAGATACATCAGCAGAAATTATACAATCTGAAGAACATAGAAGAAAAAAAAGGAATAAAATGAACAGAGTCTCAGAGAAATGTGGGACATCATTAAGAGCACCATCATATGTGTAATGGGAGTATCAGAGAGGAGGGGAGAATGGAACAAAAAATATTCAAAAAAATTAATGGATGAAATTTTCCAAAATTTAATGACAAACATTAACTTACACATCCAAGAAGCTCAAAAAACTCCAAGTGAGACAAAGAAACATATATCCAGGCCCATCATAGTCAAAATGTTTAAAAACCTAAGAGAAAATCGTGAAAGCAGAAAGAGAAAAATCTACTGGTCACGTACTAGGCAAGACCAATAAGATTAACTGTTGACTTCTTATCAGAAAGTAGAGGACACAAGACAATGAAATGAATTATTCAGGGTGCTAATAAAATTTTTTAAAAGATTTATTTTATTGTTTTTGACAGAGACAGAGAGAGACAGAGAAGGGGGGGCCAGGGCAGTCCTCATAGTTGTATGTCATCAGTTTTCAACATGGTTTTGTTTCACACAGGTGGACATGGGGCTGCACAGAGCAGGAACTGGGCTGGGGGCCTCCCGAATGGGAGGCATGCCCCCTTGAGCCAGGGGCCAAACCGGAGGGGGTGAAAATTGAACTGCCTGCCCCCCCCCAAACACACACACATGCGAAGCACACCCCAGTTCAGCATGTGGGTCTTCACAGGCCAGGGCCAGGATTCAATCCTCGATCCCCAGTGCTGCAAAATGAGCGCTTAACCTGCTGAGCCATCCCAGCTTCTTTTAATAAATTAACAAATTAACAAAACAAAACAAAACCCTGTTAAACAAATATATTTTATTTTAGCTTATTTTTTAAGATTTACTTTATTGTTTGACAGAGAGAGGGAGAGAGAGAGACAGAGAGAGCCTGAGAGAAGGGGGAGGGCCCAGAGCAATTTCCATAGTTGACAGCATTAGTTTTCCATATAGTTTCACTCCACAGGTGGGCACGGGGTTGCACAGGGCAGGAACTGGGCTGGGACCCTCCTGCATAGGCCCCAGCAAGAACTGAACTGGGGGCACACCCCAGTTCAGCATATGGGTCCGCCTGGGCCGGGGCCAGGATTTGATCCTCAGGTTCCGGGGCTGCAAAGTGAGCGCTTAACCCGCTGAGCCATCTCAGCTTCCCCTTAACTATTTTTAAGTGTACAGTTCAATAGTGTTAAAGATGTTTACACTATTGTGCCATCAATCTCCAGAACTCTTTTCATCTTGTGAAACTGAAACTCTATACCCAATACATAAATCTCCAGTCCCCACTCCTCACTCCCCAGCCCCTGGCAACCACCATCCTACTTTTTGTTTCTATGAATTTAACTATTCTAAATACCTCATATAAGTGAACTTTGTCTTTTGTGACTGGCTTATTTTACTTAGCATGATGTCCCGAAGGTTTATCTATTTGTAGCATATGTCAAAATTTTCTCTTTTTAATAATATTCCATTTTATACACATACCACATTTTGTTTTCCCTTTCAGCAATCAATGGACACTTGGGTTGCTTCCACCTTTTGGCTAGTGTGACTAATGCTGCTATGAATATGGGTGTACAAATATTGTTTCTGAGACCCTGCTTTAGATTCTTTTGGATATATATTCACAAGTGAAATTGCTGGATCATATGTTAATCCTATGTTTAACATGAGGAACCACCATAAAGTTTTCCTCAGCAGTTGCACAATTCTACATTCTCATCAACAGTCCACAAGGATTCCAATTTCTCTGCAGTCTCATAACACTTTTTATTTTCTGTTTTTTTAATAGGAGCCATCCTAATAGGTGAGATGGTTTCTCACTGTGGTTTTTAGCATTTTTTTTAATGACGAGTGGTATTGAATATCCTGTCATGTTTATGTTGGCAATTTACAAATTTTCTTTGGGGAAATGTCTATTCAAATCCTTTGTTCATTTTTTAATCAGGCTGTTTTTTGTTGTTGTTGAGTTTTAAAAGTTCTTTAAATATTCTAAATATTGACCAGTTATCAGATATATGACTTGCAAACATTTCTCCCATTATATTTTCTTTTCACTGTTGATTGTCCTTTGGCACACGGAGTTTCCAACTTTAGTGCAGTCCATTTAACTATTTTTACTTTTATTGTCTATGCTTTTGGTATCATAATAAACAAAACTTTTTAATGTAGATATAATTTAAGCCTCATCAGTGGTGTAGGAAGTGAAGTCTCCTAAGAACTGCTACAGACAATAGCAAAATGTCCAAAGTGAAGGAGACTTTGGGGTTATCAAAGTAACAATGACCAACATGCAAAAATATGGAAAATTTCAAAAACAAATGGCAACCATTTAAAAAAGCCAAACAGCAATTTTGTAAGTGAAAAAATAAACTGTAATAAAAATTAAGAATTAAATGGATGGGTTTAAAGATAGATTAGGGGATGCCAGGATGGTTCAGTGGGTTGAACGCTCATCTTGCAGCTGGGGCCATGAAAATCCAGATGCTGAACTGGGGTGTGCTCCCAGTTTGGTTCTTACCTGCAAGAGCTTCCCATGTGGAAGGACCCCGGTTCAGCTCCAGCCCCAGGAGTGCTTCCCAAGTAGGAGGTCCCCAGCTCAACAGGAGCTTGCTACCCATGCAGGAAGCCCCTGGTGGGAATCCCGCCGAGTAGTCCCAAACCCAACTGTGGAGTGAAACTATATTGAAAACTGATGATGTACAACTATGGAGACTGCTCAGGGTCTTCCCCCTTTACTGTCTCAGTCTCTCTCTCTCTCTCTATGTCAAAAACAATAAAAATAAATCTTTAAAGACGTATTAGAAGATAGCAAAAAGTGAATTAATGAACTAGAAGGGAAAGTATGCAGGTTGAAGCTGAGAGTAGAAAAAAATTGAAAACTATACAAAAGAGAGTAAGGAAAGTATAGGCTACAGTGTGAAGATCTAATACATATAATTGGAATCCCAGAAGCAGATGAGATAGCAATAAAAGCAATGTTTGAAGATATACTAGCCTTCAAATTTCCAAACCTAATGAACTATATCAAACCAAAGATTCAAAGAGTTCTTCAAACTCCAAGTTGAATAAATAGAAAGAAAACTGCATCTAAAGTAAAATGCTGAATTACAGTGTTATTTGTCTATTATACCTCAATAAAGAAAGATTAAGTAAATAAATAAATAACAACTGCTGAAAAGCAAGGGGCAAGAGGAAAACACAAGCAAAGAGAGGGCAAAAAGGCACATTACCCTCAAAGAAAACAACAAAACTCAATTGATTTTTCAGCAGAAATCATGGAAGACAGGAGACAGTAAATGATATTAAAATTTTGAAATTTTAAATCAGTATGCTCACTTAGAATTTTATCTTTCAAAATTAAGATACATTTTTTTTTTTAAAAACAAACAATAGCTGAGAAGTTTTGTCACTAAAAGATTTGCACTGTAAGAAAGACAGAATTCTTCAGACTAAATGAAAATGACCTCAGGTTGAACCACAAAACTAAAGGAAAAAACAAAGATCACTAGAAAGGATAAATATGTAGATAATATAAATGAATTTTTACTGTTTAGAAAAATAAAAATATAATGTCATGTGAGGATTAAAACATAGTAATAAATATGTTACAATATCATAAAAGGAGAAAAATAGAATTAAATAAATTTCTTGCATTATTTAGGAAGTGACAAAAAACATTAATTTAAGGTAGATTTTAATAAATCAGGGAACATATTATTTATTTGGTAACTACTAATTGAATAATAAACAAACATATGGTTCAAAATCTAATAGAAGAAAAAAAAAATTAAACTATTTTCTTGGGATACCAGGGTAGCTCAGCAGGTTGAGCACTTGATTTGCAACTGTGAAGTCTGGGGATCGAATCCCAGCCCTGGCCTGTGCAAACTCATATGCTGAACTGCAGCACAACTGGTAAGCACTGGAATAGCTCAGTAGTGAAGGATCTCACTTTCCATGCAGAAGGCCCCAGTTCAGTTTGTACTTTGTATGGAATGAAACTATGTCACAACTAATGATGCACAACTATGGAGACTGCTCTGGGCCCTACCCCTTCTCTCTCTTTCTCTCGCTCTCTCTCTAATTCTCTTACCCACTCTCAAACAATAAAATAAATCTTAAAAAATAACCTATTGATCATAAATCACAATAAATATTAGAAAACATTATAAATGGAATTATAGCAAAAAACACTACATATAAAAACGTATCGGAAACAGCGAAAGCAATGAATGCCTAGAGAGAATTTAAAAAGCTAAATGTGTATATTACAAAAGAAAGGTTGAAAATAAATTATGAAACTTCCAACTTTTGAATCTAGAAAAAGAACAGAAAATCAACCCAAATTAAGTAGAAAGGAGGCAGGAATAAAGATAAAAGCAGAAACTAATAAAATGGGAAGCAAGCACATACTAGAGAAACAAAGTCTAAAGTTCTTTGAAAAAAATATTAAAATCAATAAGTACATAAAGATTGATGGAAATAACAGAAACACCACAAACTATAAATTTCAAGAATCCTATGATACCAAGAGTATATTACAAATGACTTTACAGCAAAAAATTTGACAATTATAAAATGGATACATTTCTATACCAACAAAAGTTAAAGTTGAGGCGGAAGCTGGATGGCTCAGTGGGTTAAGCACTCGGTTTGCATCCCTGGAGACAAAGGATCGAGTCCTAGTCCTGGCCCGTGGGGACCCATATGCGGAACTGGAGTATGCTTGCCATGTGGGAGGCCTCCAGTTTGGTTCTCGCACCCGTTTGGCCCCTGGTTCAAGGGGGTGTGCCTCCCATGATGGAGGCCCCTGGCCCAGTTCCTGCCCTGCATGGCCTCTGCCCACCCGTGTGAAATGAAACCATATAAAAAACTGATGACAAACAACTATGGAGACTGTTCTGTGTCCTCCCCCTTCTCTCTGTCTCTCCCTGTTTGTCTCTCTCTGTCTTTGTCAAAAACAATAAAATAAATCTTTAAAAAAAATAAGGTGACACAAGAAATTTTGAATAGCCCCATTTCAATTAAAAAATAATCCATTTATAATTTTGAAATCTTCTCCAAAGAAAACTGAAGATTTAACTATTATCACTTTTGAATTCCTTTCATATATAATGAAAAAAATACTACAAACTTTACAAAAACTTTTTGAGATCATAATGTGAGCAAACTCTTCAACTCATTTTATGAGTCAACATCTGAAAAGAACATTACAAGAAAGAAAGATTATATACCACCATCTTTCATGAAACTAAACACAATTCTATATAAAATAATAGCAAACTGAATTCAGGGATATGTCAAAAGGATAATAATGGCCAACTGTACTTGTTCTCGGAATGCAAGTGTATTAATTATCTATTGTTGCATAATAAATGCTATCAAAACTAATGGCTGAAATGAAAATACTTATTATCTCATAGTTACTATGCATCAGGAGTTTGAGAGTTGCTTAGATGGGTACATTTGGCTTTCAGAGTCTCTTATGAGATTGCAGTCGAGATGTCAGCTGAGGCTATAGTCTTCTGGAGGTTTGATAAAGACCAGATAACCTGCTTTGAAGATGGCTTACTTACATGATTGCTGGCAGAAAGCCTCAGTTCCTTGCCATGTGGGAAAGGACACAAAAAGACCACATATTTCATGATTCCATTTACATAGAACTTCTAGAAATAACAAAATTACAGATAGAAAGTACTGCAGAAATGTCTAGAGTTTGGATCAGAATAGACATGAAGTGCAAAGGGGAATAAGGAAACTTTTTGGGTGACAGTTGGTGACAGTGGCTATACAACAGTGCACATTTCCTAAAACTCATTATACTGTACACATAAAATGGGTGAATTTAAGGTATGTTAATTGTGCTTCAATATATCTGTTAAAACATAAATCAATATAACTCACCACATTTACTAAATAAATGAGAATTATACAAGTGTCTTCAATAGATGCAGAAAAGGTATTGGATAAAATTTGGTATCTATAAATGATACAGTCTCACAGCAGGTTAGGAATAGAAGAAAACCTCCTTAATCTAAGAGAGAGAGTGAGAGGAAGAGGGAGAGGGAGAGGAAAGGAGAGAAGAAGGGAAGGGGAGGGGAGGGGAGGGGAGGGGAGGGGAGGGGAGGGAAGGGAAGGGAAGGGAAGGGAAGGAAA
>PVKE010020633.1:0-27302 GCA_004027555.1 Craseonycteris thonglongyai | reverse complement strand
TTATAAGTCACAGTACTTTATTTATTTTATTTTTGACAGAAAGAGAGAGAGATACAGAGATAGAGACAGAGAGAGAACTGAACTGTGGGAACTCCCCAGTTCAGCATGTGGGTCCGCCTGGGCCGGAGCCGGGATTCGATCCTCTGTCCTCGGGGCTTCAAAGCAAGCGCTTAACCTGCTGAGCCATCCCAGCTTTCCCTCATTTTGATTTTTAATTGATCAAAATTCTTAAACCTTGTGAAGACATCTGAGTAGCAGATTGTTACAATTTTATCTCTCAGTCTTTTAAAAATGTCCTTTTACCTGTAATTAATACTGTAACACTTTGTGTTTAGCAGTTTACTTTTATCAAGTTTTTCCAAAGTATTCAACTAACTTTACATAGGAACAATTTTACATATTTAATTAACAAGAGCAGCTGATATAAATAAGTTTAGGAATATGCAAACTCATTCTTAGCAAGCTTTATGATTCAAAGAGCAGAAGTCTGTATGGGCACTCTGGATAGCTCTAGATTTGAGCTTGCTGTAGTCATAATTGACTGGGTTTTACAGAAGCAACGGAGAGCATTAGTTAGTTAAGAAGGTTTTATAGTAATTGCTGGTATTGATTTATCAGACCCTTCCCCCCCAACCCTCTCATTTTTCTAGATTGTGGCTGTGCCATGAATGTATGTTTGTAGGCTATCATTAGATTTATAGTTAGTATCATGCACCATACTCAATTCGGTGTATGTGTGACAACTAACAGAATGATAGGTTGATGAAATAATCAATTATACGCATTTTACTTTTTACAGACTACACCCAAGACTTATCAGTCTTTATGGAGGAAGCATGGAAGAAATGAGTGATTCTAAAGTAACATGTAATTGTTTATAATAGAAATGTACAGTCTTTATGGAGGAAGCATGGAAGAAATGAGTGATTCTAAAGTAACATGTAATTGTTTATAATAGAAATGTACAAACTAGAATTTTAATATGAAGAATATGGTTATGCTTGGGACAAATATCCTAACAGGAAAAAAATGCTTTTATAGAAATTGTTGTTTTTGATGTTAAAAATTAATTTCGAAGGCTTTAAAAAACCAAGAGATGAAATATATAAAAAAGTATTTAAATTCTGGTTTTTGGTAAGTATTTGTTGGAACTGAAAGTAAACACAGTATACCTGAAAGTAAGCACAGTATACCTAACTGTAACCTAGGTAATTCCAAAGTGAACTTTGATTCCTTCATTTTTCAAGATTTGAGTCCATTGATTCTGAGGTTAAATCTCCTAAACCTGGTACAAACAGACCACAGAGTTCACGTAACAATATCCTGATTGTCCTAATCCAATGAGGTTAAATTTCAGAGTTACATGGCTAGTTAACGATATAACCAGAATAGAACTACTATTTTTCAAAATCTCTCCTGGGCTACTTGTCAACCTCCTTTTTAAAAAAAGTTGTGATACCAATTGTGAATATTCTCTCTGACAGTTGAAAACTCGGTTGATTATCTTATAGTAGGATTTTAAAATTCATGATACAAGTAATATTAAAATCTTTAACAAATTTAATATCTAACTGGGCAGAATCAGGCCCAATAGAGAGCTGTGTTATTCCCCTTGCTCCTGAAAGCCATGTCATCTGACAATCATAGCACACTGCTTTCAGTGCATTCAATAATACCTGAAATGCTATCACTTCTGAATAGGAAAAAAACAAATTTCCTCAGGGATAATTTTTAGAAATCAATTCTGAATTTGGGTTTGATTAATTCTAGACTTCTTTTAAACTACTTGGATTTTTATAATGAAAAAACAGAGTATGCTTTAGTGTATAATTTGTACTGGCACACATGGAGTTTCGGAGGTTTCATGATCTTTGTGGTTGGGTTTCACAGCTCAAAGGCCTTCACAAAATCTCTATGCATTCTTCAATCTCCAGCCACCAATAACAACACACTGAAATTTGAGGAAGACAGCTGTTGGCAGGGACTTCATATAAAGAAATATTTTCAATAATAGTAAAGACCGCCCTCTGATCACTTACTGTAACAGATTTAGCATAGTTCAGATCAAATTACATTCTACAATCAGCATCTAGGTCATATGCATGAATAAATATTACAAAAATATTTGCAAATAATAAAGGCATTTAAAGATAAATTTTAAAATCCAGAAACTTCATTATAAAAAAGAATCTAAGATCAACAGAAAACTTAGAAACTATTTCACTTACTACTTATATTTAGTGAATATGAGCTAAATCTGTATTTTTCAATTTACAGTTAAAGTTTCTAATGAAAACATACTTGATATTTACATTTAAATAGAAAAGAGTAACACCTAAACAAGTATTTGTGTGTTGCTTAATTTGACAATATTTTACAGAGTATCTAATTTGTATGAAATGTTGCCCCTTAATCATTCTTTGTAGAGCTTTGATGTTTACATATATCAGTGTATTTATACTTCAAATATCAGCTAATGTATAACATTCACAATCTGTTTCAGAATATAAATTATACTTTAATACTGTTAATGAAAAACTTGAGTAATGATGGATTTAAAAAATTTACTCCTGGGTACCCTTGATAAAATTGTGTTATAGGAAGATTATATAAACATTCTTTTAAATTTTTATATATATACAGAAAGAAAAAGCCATAGCTGTATAAACAATAATTATCCAGAAGTCATCCCATTAAGCTAAAACCAGTGTATAAGTTCAGTCTGAAGTTAGTTGTTCAGGTCTTTAATATTCATAGCCTATTAAATAAATGGTTGTTGATCAAAGCCCGTAAGAAATGTATAACAAGTAAAGGTCTTTAAAAAGCTAAAATATGTTTTAAAGTGGCAATGGTCCTCTTTAATTCATTAGGAAATTTGGAAACAGCTTTGAAAAATTCTAATCACTTTTAAAGAACATATCAAACAAGTCTCAAAGATCTATTAGAAAAGCATTATTTGGTGGAATTTATTTTACTGATGCAAGTACTTATGGTAAATATTTCCTTTAAAGGAATGATATTTCAAATCCAAGACTTCTCCAATTGAGTTTTTTACTCCCTCCATATGATTTAGTTCAGATGAACTTCCATATCAAGGTATTTTCGCAGGATTACTTATCTTGAATAAACTGAATGCTTAGTGTTTTTTTTAATTCATTTAAGAACTGAAAGAGTATTTTTAGACATATATTAAACATTACCTTATGCCACAAATTTATGAGTCAAAGAAGTACATGAAAGAACTGTGAACAAAGTTCATGGTTTCTTGTGAACAAATGTCTTAAATTTCTTTATTATACCTGAGTCTATCAGTTCTCTCAATTTGAAAGAAGTCTTTAATCCTCATCATCATTGCCTTTACTGTGAACGTAACTCCAACTGTCTCTTCTGTTTTCTTCTTGTAGGATGGATTTGTACTGTCTTTTAAAGAAGCCAGCCTGAAAATAGCATTGCATAGTCACTAGTGTATAGTTATTATACTCATAACATCTCCATACAGTGAGTCCTCGCTTAAAAATAACATCTTTCAAAACAACTTATCTTTAAGAAGGATATTTTTCTGGAAGGACTTTGGTACTGCAATTAGGAGAAATATTTGATTGTGTTATGAGGGCTGTCCAGAAAGTATCCAGCCAGGAAACCATTCTCATTATGTTGACAATGGTGGGAATTTTTCTGGATAGCCCTTATATATTCACTTAGAAATTTTAAAAGTTAACATTAAAAATACTAAAATATTTCAATCTAATAACTTGTGAGTCACAAATTGGCTTTCAGAACATCAAGGATTGCATTTTGAGTGGTTGAACGTTGATAATTATTAAAGCAAAGCTTACCTTCCACATAACATATGAAATCAGTAAAAGTAAAATAAGTCCAAGTAGCAAGCTGGTTGAAATAATCACTATACGGAACTGACGTTTGGGTCTTTGATGATGTAGTCCTTCCATCAGAACCTATATAATTTAACCAAAAATAAAGAACCACCAGTTTGAAAACTTGCTCCTCTTCCCTTTGAAGCCCTTCTATGATCTCCAATAGCATTTAGAACAACCCATCCCATCACCTTGTCAGTTCCATCACAATCATAGGAAACACTGGTAACTGTTTAGCAGAAACAGTAGGCAAGGTTCTTCCTCCAGTCCATCCTACCACATTCACCTCTTCAAATAGCTATGTCATTCTCTCCTTCCAGTTGTGGAAAATGCCAACTTTCACTGAAATATTTCAAGTCCTCCATGATCTAGTCAAAATCTATTTACTTGACTAAACACCCTAGCAATATTTTTTTCCTACAATCTTAATGTTTCAGTTAAAAAAGGTAATCTTACATGTGCAACATTCTCATCCTTGTTTAGATCAATTACTTTTGGATTTGGCTCTGGAAAAGCAGTTGCTCTTATTTCAAACTTGAGTGCCGAAGTCTCATCCTGTTTAATAAAAGAATGATTACTGTAGCCTTTTTCATAGTTCTATTTTATGAAGACATATTAATTTCTCATAATCCTTACCTACTATCTAGAGGTTTTCACAATTTATCTTCCTCAAATTATTTCACCATCTGTAGTTAATTGCAATGCTGCCTGTGGTTCTAAAGTTATGGTCTTGGTATTCATTTATATGTCATTGTTCTGTGGAAATCCTTTTATTAAACATAGCTACTTTGCAGATAACTAATTTAAATATTTATTGGTTACCAGTATATTTTCCTCTGGGCTTTTTCTACCCGATAAACCTTTCCTAAAATTCATTTTATTGACTTCTTTTTATTTTATTTTTTTGATGTTTTTCTCAAATAGCAATCTAATAAGTTTAAAATGTTAAATTTATTGGGGTGACATTGGTTAGTAAAATTATAGATTTCAAGTATACAATTCTATAATACATCATCTGTATATTTGCATTGTGTATTCTCCTTCCATCACTATAGTGCTGTCATCTGATCAAATAGATATAATCTACCTAATATTGTCATGGGAAAATCTGGTTCAAATAATTATAGCATTCAGATATAAAATACATAGATGAACTCAGAATCTACAGAGCTTGGAAATCTGGATTGGCTCTACAAATGTTAAGGACTTTTTGAGATTTCATGCATTACCTCAAAAGAGACACTACCTATATTTATTAGATAAGGAAACTGAAGAACTGAACTCCAGATAAAATCAATTTTATTGCAAAGAACTTCTCATAAATATGTACACTGCTTTCTAGGAAAAAGTCAAAAGTATATTTAATCATTTTTTTAATGAAACCTTTAAAAGTTTATTTTATTAAGTGATTTTTTACTATAAACTGATTCAATGAAAGACCTAATTTTACTTCTTAACTTTATTATTAGATTTTTAAGCATAATTTAAAATAATTTGGAAAGAGCTTTAAAGTTATATGAAATGTTGAAGTAGCCAGTTACTTTGATTCAATCAAGGTTCATCAGTAATTGGACATGGTTCCTAAAATAAACCTCTTAATTATTCCATAGTCTATTTTATAGTCTGATTCAATCAAGGTTCATCAGTAATTGGACATGGTTTCTAAAATAAACCTCTTAATTATTCCATAGTCTATTTTATAGTCTTAATAATCTGTTTAATTACTAAAGCCATGCAATTTAGACAATGTATTCAGATGAAATAATGAATTGAAAATATTTGAGTTTCACTCCAAATTTTACTTTTATTAATACCTTCATAATTTGTTGAATGCCTCCTTACATGCCATCCTAGTTATATGACAGTTGACCTTGCAGATGCTGTATGAACTTATCCACAAAGTTGTCACTGTACGAGGGCTGTCTGGAAAGTATCCAGCCAAGTATATGGAAGATAAAGGCATTTATGTCTAGATTGTTTCAGGACAGCCCTCATATATTAGACTTACCATTTCGAGCAGGGATGGCCGACCTTCCAACTGAATATGAATACTGGCTTCTTTTCCACTTTCCATTTTCCCAAAATTGCATAAGAAATTTAAACAATGTGGATCAGCTTTTATGCAGTACTTAAAAAGAATACAAAAGAGCTACATTAAAATTTCAACATTTTCTTAAAAGATGGCTAAAATGTTTCACATGGAATTAAAACTGCTCTCCTTAGTGGCATTTATAAAATTTATCTTCTTAGAAACATGGAATTAAATATCTGCTTTCATTAGTGGTATTTAAAAGTATCTTAAAACAGAAATGTTTCTTTTATAAATTATAACAAAAACAAAGTATTTGAACTGGAGCATGCTCATTATTCTTATGAATGTAACCTTCTGGGATAAACTTAACAGAAAGACTCATAAACAGAATCTTGCTAACTTAGATATTCTATGTTCATTGTAAAACCCAAGTAATTTGAATGGGAAACCTTGGATAATTAGAAGGGTAAGATGATGCTTCCTTAGATTTTTTTTTCCCCCATAAATTGTCTAAAATGAAAAGAGTGAGAATTAAATTTATGGCACAAAGGCTGCCCTGCAGAAGGCAGCATCTTGGTCTCCTAAAGGGTCTGAAACCATGTCTGGCTGGCATAAAATGGGCATTTGTTAGATAAATAATGCAACTGTACAGTGTATATCTAACCCTAGGTCTATTTCAACTTTTCAATCGTGCCTGTTTCTCATACACAAGAATATTACCTGAACTTGTTTCTCTCCTGCACTCAACTATCAGCTCAAACCCAGTGACTCTTGGCTTTAAGTGTTTTAGTTCTACATGTTAGAAAGCACTACAATCTGAAAAACTGAAACTTACCAACAGCCTCTTATCAGTCTTTGACAAGATTGTGAATATGTCTTTCAGGGTCTCCATTGCACCTTTTTGCTTTTCTGATGAACACTTTCTTTGATACTTTTTAAAATGGCATTCTCCAAGAGTTGTCTATACAGATAGAGAAAAGTTTTATTCAGCATTGGAAAGAACAACAAAAGCTACATGGTTTTAAAAGTTCCAGTTGCTTACCTCTACTAATGTATATCATCAAGTACCTGTGAAATTGTTAAAATGATTTTTGACAGATTTATTTGGGAGAGATTAAATCTGCAGCAAAACCACAAACAAAAACCCAGCAAAAATTTAGAGGGTTGGATATAGGTCCTAAACTGATCAAACGGCCTTCACCTTACAGAAATTAGGGCATGGTGAGAAATGGACATTTGCTCATTAGCATGACATTAAACATTTCTTGGGCTTTAGAAACAAAATGTGTTATGACAGCACATCATACCATGTAAATCTGGAATTCAAGTAAAATTTTAGAAAATTAGATCTGACCTACTTTATTGATTGCTTGTCTTGAAACTGGGAGAGTAAAAGCAATTCTGATGAAATTATCAACATAAAACATTGATTCTTAAGGAGTGATTTGAATATTGCTCCTTAAAAGAGTGACATTACTGCTTTTTCAATAGTGGTCTCAAGTTTTATAGAGAATTCTACCAATTACATTACTTCCATTGGTCCATATCACCAAGAAAATGTACTAAAGATGGCAGATTGTAATTCTATTCATGTATAAGTCAAATGCAGAGATTCCACTGCAATCCTAGAGTTCTAATGCAATGTGTGCTATTCAAAGTATACTCCAAAGCATGGTGACTTCATAGCTTACAGTAAGTGTGACTGAAATAAGTTAATAGAAATCTCCATTTTAGTGACTATCATAATAGAGGAAGTAACATATTGCTGTTACCTGGACATCCAAAATGTTGAACAACTTGTCAGTTTGGGGAATAAAAGAATTTGGTACCATTATTTCCATACTAACATTTGGAGCCACGCTCTGGCCAGTGTTGATAACCTGATAAAAAGAAAAAAAAATTTTAATTAAAAAATATTATTCATAAATGTAAGTATAGATATTAAAGAGCTTCTAGGTGAACCCATGTTCCACACAACATTTATAGTGGTGGAAATTTGCATTTGCAGCTGCACAGTAAAGGAAGACAGAATATCTATAGTGAGAACTTCGAGATGTTGGCTAATTAAGTGCAATCTCTAGGCATTATTCCCAGTCCTCTCCTTTTGGTGTTAAATCAAAATATCTAGGCTGATACTTTATTTTAGAAATAGTATAAAGAAAGGGACACCAACAAGGTATATTTGTACGGTACATGATGTATCTAAAAAACTATGACCATTTGGTCCTCTTAACTATCCCATGAGGTGGGCTGACATTTAATTATTTGCCAGCTCAGGAAATGCTAAGAGGTATTAGTTAATGGTGTGCCCAAGATGAAAGTAAAAAAAAAAGACAAGAACTGGGACCAAAACTCAGGTGCTCTAATTCTAAATGCTACGATGTTTTAAAAAATTACGCTGAAGGGAAAATTATCAGCAGTAAGTGAATAAAAAATGTGTTTTTATTTCAGGGTAATTATAATGCTGTTATACTCAGAAAATAAAAGGTAGGTTGTTGGGTTTTAGAGAAAATACAATAGGTTTAAAGGAAATAAAGCATAAAGGAATGTTATCTCATTGTTGATAGATTTGGGTATTGCAGATCTTTGTAAAAGGACATTGAGCCAAAATATTGCCTCCCGAGACCTTGACTATAGAATCAATACAATGAATCAGAAAATAAATGTGCCACAATATATGAATGAAATAGCATGCTTCACAGACTTGCAATATTTTGAATGCATATGACATAGACAAAGAGTGTCTTTGGCTCTGGGAGAGGTGGTAATAGCTAGGCCTAACAAGGACAGGGCAGTTTCAAAGGCTATGTCAGCAATGGGTAACCAGCAGTGCCCTTTAAACAGGATCTTCCTGATGCCAGCAAATAATCACTGTAACCAACGATGTTTTTCATCCTTTTTTGCCTCATAATATTTAGACCTCCAAGGACGTCTTCATACTTGGACTCACAAAACATACAGACCAAAAGTATGTCCAGTTCCAGTCATTCCATTGTAATTTAAGTAGAAAATACTTGTTTATTAATTATAAATTAATAACAGCTCAGTGTCTGTTTATCAAAGGACAAACTCCTCAATGGGTTCTGACAGGACTTCAAAGTGGACAGCTATATTTTTTCAACACTACTGTATGCTAATGTAACAAAAACTTGAGTATACAGACTTAATAAGATTTCAAGGTCATTCTTCCACAGACCTGGAGGAGGGCCCAGGAATTTGCATTTTGGATAAGTACCCCAAGGGACTCTGATCCACATTTTTGGAAAGCATTGCCTTTCAAAATATAATGTACCTGATTTAGACTCACATTCTCTACATGTTTATATAGCCCTACGAATATTTGGGCAGTGCTCTTGGTTCAAAGATACTTTCGTGGACATCATAAATATCCCTGATACACCAGAAATTTCAGTTGATAGTAAATTAAAAAAAAAATTATATTAGTAATACTTTTGGGTAATGATAGTACTCTTTACTTTTTAAAAAGGTTATTGAATATAAGATGCAATGGAGATTTGGGAGGTAAGAACTTCCTTTACTTGGGCTTTAGGGCTTTTATAGAGCCTGAACCAAGAAGAGATTTCACTGATTTGCACATAAAGATGCCTTCCATTGGCCTATCTTGTTTTCTGTACGCACCTCTGGTAAATTTGCTTCCTCCCATACTTTGCTACTTTCAAGAATTACTTCTGTTCCTATTTGCTCTTTCTCACCTGTACTGTAAGGAGATGTGGCCTTGAGTAACAGGGATAAGACAAATAAAAGGAGGAGGCTAGGAAGAAAGGGCTTGAGTTCCCATGCAGCAGCTTCCTCCTCACCCCTCAGCCAGCTGTGGTGGGCCCCAGGCTGAGGGACAGCACATGTACATGTTGTCCTCTAGGGTAGGGGTCCCCAACCCCTGGACCACAGACTGGTACTTGAGCAATGCGTAAGTAATATTCTTTCAGTTTCTTACAAATATCAACGCAATCATCTTACGTGGAAAGTGAAGTTCATTTTCTCTGCCATGCATGTTTCAGGCTCATTTTCCTCCTCTGATCCATACACAAACGAAGTTGGGTTTACAAACCTGATTAATAGAAACAAATTCAAATTTAACTGTCTTTTTATTTTCAGTGTTACAGTATCGTTCATCTATTCATAAAGTGTGTATTGGGCATGTACTAGATGCCAGGTTGTATTGGGTGCAAGGATACCACTACTTGTAAGACACATCACCCAACTCAAGATTTCAACAGTCTACTACTTATACATACTTAGCTGTCTTTTGATAAGGTACTATAAACAGTCTATCTCTATAGTATATAATATATATATGCTATAATCCAGATTATAACTATCTCCTAAGCACCATGGAATACTTTTGGTTTCCTGGTAAAATAAGACTTTTATTGAAAACAGAATTAGAAAGCTATGTGCTCTGACTTAGGTGGCAATATCTCTTCCCCCACAATATTTTTTGTTTGCCTCCCCAACACTACCTAGCTCATTCTACTGACATGATTCATATAAATTCAACAAATATGAGATAAATTCTTAGCTTTTCCATAGGGCTCCAATATCTTTCTATTCCTCAATCTGTCTTACCTATTTTTGAGTTATTCTTCCTATCCCCTAAATCCTGCTAGCTATTTGCAATGAAAGCCAAGACTGGGGAACAATTTAAACACCAATAATTATGGTAAATTTTTTGTTAGAATACAAGGTTGTCACATTTTACCTCTGATTGGAAATATGTATGGTCAGTAATGAACTTTAAGAAATACCTTTCTAGGGAAATTCTGATTCTACAAGTTGCTCATATTTGGCAGCTACTATGAGGTAATGCAAATTAGATACCCATTACACAGGAAATAAATTAGAAATATTCAAATATAAATTTAGGCAATTTAATAGTCGCAAAGCTTTTCTTGTTCAAAATAATAAGATATAGATAATGAATAAATAAGAGAGCACTAGTCACAGAAAAATCAAGGAGGGGAGGCAAGACAAACATTCAAAACCAGGAAACATGCAATCATTTTCTCCATTTTCTACTAACTCTCTAGGTCCTCCTTTCCCTTAAGTGATTGCCTTTATCCCACTGGTTTCATTACATGACCTCGATAATTAGTTTCAGACACTGATACTTTGTTTTTATATTAATGCAATCTTATGGGTTGTTAAAAATGATTAAGGATGGTTTATATTTAGAGCAACAAGGAAAGCTAATCTCTGTTCTGTATTTATATTTAATTGCTTTTAAAATATGGTTTTAATCAAATATTAATAACTCAGTAACTTCCATAAAATCATTAAAGGTTTTCTTAATACTCCTTTTACTCTTTCTCTCTACATCTTCTTCTTGAATCAGAGTCACAACCACTTAAACAATTACTAAAATTATGAGGAATCGATGAATACTGGCTCTGGGGCTATGAGTGAGGAACTCCATAGTTCATAGGTATAATGAGGAAAAGGGACATCCCACAGCCAACTCGTTCATATCTCCATCCATTTGCCACACAGGTAGACATGGGTTCTAGAGAGTAGTCATTTGGCCAACCTCAAACTTCTTTAAACTTCACACTTGCCACAGTCACTGAGTATGATCATGGTAACTGTGCTGCTCAACTTCCCAGCGCCCCAGGCCCATGCTGCGTACCACAGAAAGGCTGTGAGTGGTCCATTAGAGGCTTATTAGGCTCTTCCAGTAAGAAATCTCTTCCAGGTGGGCACTAGGTTGATGTGGTCTCAGTGATGATTATAGAGTAGATTAAAATAATGAACTGCTAGGCAAGGGACTGCAATGTCGAGGCAATCATTAAGAAACAGAAACTGCACCAGATCTTTTTCAAAAATTATTTAAGTACGATTTTGACCAATAACATAAACAGCAATGGAATTTTAAATCAGCTCTCAACTTTAACGGAAGTGTCGGGAAAGCCGGGATGGCTCAGCGGGTTGAGCGCTCGCTTTGAAGCCCCGAGGACCATGGATCGAATCCTGGCTCCGGCCCAGGCGGACCCACATGCTGAACTGGGGTGTGCTTCCCAAATGCGGCGAGGCCCCAGTTCAGTTAAAAATAATAATATTAATAAATAAAATAAAATAAAAATAAAGGAAGTGTCAGTAACTACTTGCCCGTGAATAGTTAGCATGACTTCATACTTCAGAGGTATGGCTAAAGTCACCTTGTTACCCTTCAGACTGTCCATTTCCCCTTCATTTTCACTGCAGAAGCAAATAGAAAACATACTGTTAGAATCTGTCCAACACAACAAATCGTCTTCAGAAAGAATTAACTACATACTATGTATACCTAATATAATTGAAGGCTGGTTAAATAATGCATTCAGAGAGTGGTCATAACAGTGGAAGTGATCATAAGAAATTTTTATGACAGGGTCGGTAGAAATTTGCTTTCATTATTTATACTATTATTTGCTTCTACGCTGGTTGGAGGGTTTTTTGTTGTTTCTTAGATCGTATAAGAGAAATGTTCTACAGGCAATGGAACACAGCTCCATGGTTCCGCTAAGGTGCCTCCCACCCAAAGTCATGGGTCTATTTGCTTTAGTACACTTATTTTTTCACAATGAACTATACCAGGAGGCATGCACTGTGATGTTGAGATCCTCTTCTGCTCTGCTGAGTGAGCTTGCATCCAGGAGGAAGCTAACATCTATCTGTAAAATACAGAGAAGGAAAGCTTTTAAAAATAATCTGAAACATTATATTTTTATAATCTGAATTTTAATTTTTCTTCAGAGTTTATGTTGGGTGGAATGCAAATTTGTAATTATATTCTAGAAGCATAGACTACCCTTCACTTGGGCAGTGAGCTATGAGGAAGCTGTTGGCTGTGTGGCAATTTGAAAGCACCAACATTTCTGCAAGTGACATTCACAGACAAAGCCTCCTCTGAGTGTAAAGATAGGCAGGTCCAGACTGACAAAATTAGAGGTACTTTAACAACTTGAGAGAGGACTCTTGCCAGTAACACCTTTTGTGTATAGAAGAAGTAACATGCCTGGCAGATAGAACCACCTGGGTTGGAGTAGGGTGGGGGAAGTGTTGGGGAAGAGTGAGATAGTGGAACAAAATTCTGATTGACACAGTCACATGCCCATCTTGACAAATATGCCTCCCGCCTTTTTACAGTGAACATTGCCAAGAATATAAACACAATCTTAAAGATATCAAGCCCAGTTGGTTTTGGTTTTATTACATTGCTTAGTTATTTACCATAAGGAAAAAAATATTTGTATACAGCATAAACACAGGAAAAATAGAAAAATTCTATTCACACAGGTACACAAAAATTATAAGTGCTACATGCTTACCCTTGAGAGATGATCTACATATATATAACCAACATTGCAGTCAAGTTTTACTATGCCAGAACTGTCTGTTACTTCACAGTTTATTTGTTTCTCTTCCTTAAAAAAAAAAAAAAAAGAAAGTTTAGGAGAAGAACACGAAGTTTGTAACATATATTTCAAGATGGTTTTGGGGGAAAAAAATCATCCCCCCCCCTAAATTTACTAGATAACTACTTTTGGAATAAAGGGAAATATAAATTATATACATATGTATATCAGTTTACTCTAGTACTTATGTAAATTCTCCATAGATTAATTCCCGGACTTGTGGCTTTTATCCATATTCCTATGTTCCCTATTTAATTCAAGGTCCAGATCCCTGAAATATCATGAAGCGTGGTTTATATTCCATTGGTCCTCTTCTGTGTCAGATGTGAAAATGTGTAAGGTATTTAATTGTAATAACTTTAACCACAATAGTGTGTGTGTATCTGTCTATCAATCATTCAATAGAGATACATACACACACACACACACACACACACATACCCAAATATTTCAGGGAAATATATGAGGGCTATCTGGAAAGTATCCAGCCATGTAATATGAAAAGTAGAGGCATTTATGGTTGGATTTTTTTTTTTACCGTCCTCATACATATGTATATTTATATGTATATGTATATGTATAGATACATATTTTCCTAAATACTTGAGTTTTCCTTCTTACTATTGCGAATAGGTTCTTAATGCTCTAGAGAAAGGGTGTAATAGATACATGTATTTGTGAGACATCAAAGGCCTCTAAATGACTTTTGTGTGAAGAATTGGTCTCTGGATAAGACTTGAGTAAATTCGCTAAGCAATAGAGAAAAATCAAAGGAGAAGGCAATTGAGGCTTTTGTCTTTGAAATTCAACTTTATTAATATCTCATTGACGGAAATGCTCTTAACTGAAGCACGGTGGTTAGAAAAGGTCTCAGGTGCTTCAAACTCTTATAGGAAAAGAAACTTGCCTACAATCTAGTTAACACCTGAAGTTTGGAATTTGTGGAGGGTTGCTAGTTCTAGCATGCTGGAGTATGTAAATGTCTGACTGAGTATGTAAATGTCTGACTGAGTATGTAAATGTCAAATGCAGAGCAGTAACTCTGGGAACCCAGCATGGAGGACCAATATTATTTGTGCAGGGACACAACCAAATGGAACATCATCAAGCACCAGGTGAGGATGTACCAGTGAGGAAAAGCAATGGGACCCAAGCAGCTAACTGGACAATTGTTTCTCTCTTTTAGTAGCATTTAGAAGCAAGAAGCTGACTCGATCTCAATTATAGCCTAAAAAACTTCTCATTTTGGTCAGGGGCATGGAGGAAGTCTCAAAATCACTGGAAGCCTGAGTTATAAGTCTAAAGAAACCTCAGATATTTAGACCTCAAGTTGATTAAATGCATCATATCATTTACATTAAAAAAAATTAGTTAAATATCAAGTAGTATCATGCTATTTACTGTGAGTTCTGATACTTACCAGATCTAAAATCTTAATGAAGTAAAGACCAGTGGGTAGTTTGATATGCAGAGTTGTTTCATATGCATCATCTCCAGCATTAAACAAGGACACATTCAACATTAACATCTTCATACTTCCAACAGCAAGATAGGTTTTATTTTCGTGGGGTCTAAAATTCAGTAATATTGTTAAGTTCTTGTTTGGAAAATAAAAATCACATCTCATTTATTTATCCCAAACATAAAATATTAATTTGGATAAACAACCAGGGAAAATGACCCCATGCAAGTAGATTAAAATCTCTGTTAAAAAGAACACAATTTCTCATGTTTCAGATAAATTCAGTCATACCCAGTAAAAGTTCATTTTTTTAACTAGTTATAAACTAGTCTGCTTTCTGTTTTCTATTTATCTACTTGCTTCTATAATTTTAACATTTTCCAATATTTTCCTAAAAGCATTTTTTTTCTTTATCCTTGAATAGACATTGAACTAGCTACTGTTCAAACAAAAGGGGAAAAACAGGAGGAATTGGGAGAAAAGGAGAATAGAGTATTTTCATCAATATAGAGGATGTTTTGGTGGAAGTGAACACAGCATGAGAAAAGACTGCTACATCCACCAAGTGACTCCAACTAAAGTCTATTAGATTAGAAAAGATTTCTTAAAACAGGCTGATCACCTCTATCAATAACTAGACCAAATTACAAACAATTGCAGCAGTGCTTCACCATCCTGTGAATTGGAAAGAGAAGACTGCTGCAAATCCAGACATGAAAGAGCTCAAGTTCTGGCTCTGAAGCAAGTTCTGGGGGAAAGGAGAGCTCATTTAACATTTGTAAGCCTTAGTCACCTCATCTGTAATTACACCTATTATTCATTTATATATGAGGAACTTGAGGCTTAAGGAACTTATTCAAGGTCTTAGGGCTAGAATGTTCTAAAATCTTAAGGAAAATGCAAATCTCTTTGCCTACACAGCTCATTTGCTTTCCCAATGAGAGAAGAGTTGAATGCTAAAGAAAACTTCAGTTAAGTGATTTTAAGTTTTTCTCATAGATAGACCTTCATAGATACCCAATAATTTAGAATTTAGAGAAAGTAGTTCAACCAGAGAAGGATGTGACCCAAAGCAAAATATCAGGTGAGACAATCATAACAATAAAATAAACATTCACCAAGCAGTTTAGAGTTTAGAAAGTTTCTTCAACAATGTTTATATTGTACCATTCTAATTTACATCTGTATTACAGAAGATTAGTATTTGAATAAACTATTTCTGGAAATGCTAAACACAAAACAGGCATTTAATAGTTATTCATGAATTGATTTAAGATGAAAAGTGCTTAAGGACAGAGTTTAAGAACATGCTTCAAAATTTATGCTTTTAAGCATTACTTGAAGATTCATGGGTGACCGATTGTGAATAATTGACAGATCCTGTATGCTAAATCGGGTACTATGACCATTACTCTGACACAAAACGCTTTTTTGTTTGTTTTTAAATTCCACCTTTGTAAAGCTTAAATGGTAAAGGGCAAATTTGTAAACAAATGTAAAAATATAAATACATGAGAAAGAGTTATGAATAAAAGACTCTGGGAGCCCAGGGCAAGGAACCACCTTTGCCTGGTGGTAGCAAAGGCATGCTGCTTTTTGGTTTTCCACTATTCTGATGATTTAGCTTAAGCTCGATCAATATTTCTTTTTTTTTTTTTTCGGTTTTAATTTAAAAAAAGTTAAAATTTTCATGACTGAAACTTAGTTAACTTGAATTATATCCTTAATCAATTTCTCAAGTCCACTTTCTCAAATCCAACTTTAACTGTCAAAGAGGGTCACTGTTCAGAAAACAAATCCGCTTAATGCCCCCATCCCCTTGCCTTCAAGACAGAGTTCGAATTCATTAGCATGCTATATGAGGCTTTCAAGAGCTGACCTTTGCCTCATTTTCCATTGCGCAATTCATTCCTTTGTTTTGCCATACTTACCTACCTACCTACAAAGAGGTACCCAAATACACCATCGTGTTTTGTATCTTACTTCAAGCTATCCCTCTACTTTTAAATTCCCTCTTCATGTATCTGACTAACTTCTTCAAATCTTAGTTCTTGTAGTTAATACTCATTGCTAAGCCCCTTCACCCAGTACAGCATCACCCTTTACAAAATGAGGTGTGGCTTCTCCCTCTCAGACCAAAGTACACCAGTCACCCTTATCAACCAGTGTTTTTACAGTCTGGTTTTTCTCACCACTAGACTAAGTTCTCCTGGAGAAATGTTGGGTCATGATTATTACTGTTTTCTCAGGCCCTATGAATGTAGTGTTCAATATATACATATATATGTATACATATATATATGTGTGTGTGTGTGTGTGTGTGTATATATATGGTATTTACATGTTATATATGTTAAAATATTTAAAAGGGCTGTGTAATACTAAAGGAACACAGCAGAGAAATTGGGTGAATTATTGGGTAAGTGATTGTTAAGAGTTCATGAATTCATCATTATAAATGCTATCAAATTATAGTCATGTTTTCCTGTTCTCAGTGTTACAAAATTTCAAATGTTTCATTAAGATAAAAAAGTAAGTATTTGTATGATCTGTACCCCGCTCACACAAACTTTTAGTGGCAATACAACTATTGAATTGACCAAAGAATTAAAGGCAGCATCTGAAAAGAGTATAATTTTTGAGAAGTAAATTAATTCAGGATGCAAAAACAAAATCATTATAACTTTAGAAAACTTGCCCCCACTTTTATACTTTTAATATTATAACCCTAAGAAATTGAACAGTTCATTTAGCACCTAAAAAATTCTTCCCCTCTTATCCTGATTTTTTTTTATTATAAACTTATCAAGGTAGAACATACATATAGGAAAACGCACATATCCTAAGTGTACAGCACAGTGAATTTTTGCAAACTGAATATACACATAAGCCAGCACCCAGATTTTAAGAAAAACATTATCAGCACCACAGAAACACCCCGTGCCCCTTTCCTTGTAGTCATGGTTCCCACCCACTACCTTGCTTTTACTACTATGAGGGCTGTCCAGAAAGTCTACAGCCATGTAACCATTCTTGTTATATTGACCATGGCTAGATTATTTTCCAGACAGCCCTTGTACACTGGCTTTGCCCAGTTTTATATCTCATATCAGTGAAATCATAGAGTATATATCCTATCTTTATGCAAAATGTGTGTAATCATGCTTCCTTTACTCAAAATTTCGTTTATAAGATTACATTGGTACATGCACTTATAAATTGCTTATCTCATTGGTGTATATATTCTATTCTGTAAATTTACCACATTTTATTTATCTCTTCCTGCTTTATTGATCCATTCAACTACCAATGGCAATTTCTAGTTTGAAGCTGTTTTCTGCTGAACATATTTATGTATTAGAATGGACTGCCAGTCTATGAGCAACTTTTATGGCTTTTTTAACCTGGGATTAATTCTTTAAAATCTCTAAATTTTGCCTTATTTATTAACCAGCTTAAATTATACTAAAAAACTACATTTAAATGAGACATATTATAAGGAACTATATTTAAATAACTAAAAATGAAGATGTACTACAGAACTGTCATATGAAAAACAAGTGTACCACAGCATGGGAGTTCAAAAACTGCTGCCTGATGGCCAAACTCAGACCTCTGCCCAGCTTTGTACCCAAAGGTTTACTGGAACGCAGCCACGCACATCCATTCATCTGTGGCAGCTTTTGCGTGACGCCGGCAGAGTCCAGTAGTTGAGTCAGAGGTCTCTGTTCTGCAAGGCCTAAAATATTCACTACCTTTCCCTTCATGGAAAAAGTTTGTCAGCTTCTGCCATAGAGCAATCTGATTGATAAGTATAATTAATATCAAAGTAAGCACATAACATAATATTTCTATATTTAAAATCTACTCTGTATTATTCTGGCAACAATAGAGGCTCTTTTCAAACAGCTTAGGATGCAGAATTAGAGGATGCATAAATGATTCCTAGTCCTCAAAGTTCCTTGGTTGGTGATCGAGACATCGAGGAGAAAGGACTGAAGAATGTGTTCACATGTAGCTTCCCTAGCTTCTGACTCCTGGGTTTGAGAAGTTGGATGTTTCAGGACTGATGTGAAATAACTAACAAAGCAGTAATTCTAAACAATGACTATCATTTCAGGTTGGAAAAACGACTTAGTGAGAGTGTTATTTCTCCCACCATTTCAGGGAATAACTATGATTTACCCATTGCTGTGTCGTTAACCTTTGTGTTACATAAGTATTCATCTGTTTGGTGGCACAGTGTTAAATGGCAGAGACAAAGTGTGCAGAAATATGGCTGTCCTGCATTCCCCCTACTGTTCTATCATCATGTTACAACTAAAGGAACCTAGGAGGTTCTAAAAGTAAACTTCAGCTTGACATTAAAGTTTAATTAAGACTTGTAGAAGAGCTGCCTAGAAATAGACATTTATAAAATATTCTGGCTTGTAACCAAAGCATTAGTCACTGAACACCTTTGGGAAAGAAGTTGGCACTTAGACAAGCAACAGAAGGTGAAAGCACTGCATAAATAGCTAGGTTCCAAGACAACAGCAAATTAAAGAGAAACACAATGTTCATATTTCAGCAGCTAGACTCTTCATTTATTTTCCATTTTTAAGCTATTTTGCCACATTATCACAATTAATATTCTATTCTTTTTTTTTTAATATACATCTTACTGTATCCTGGTTCATTAGCAAAGTGCCATCGGAAAGATACCCAGCAGCTTTTTATGGGAGACATAATAAAGGACCAGGTGCACATCTGGAAATGTGACAAGGCTGAACCAGAGTTTTCCCCAGGACATAGTTCATTCTTCATTAAAGCATGCACAGTGCAGACTTGAAATTCACAAAGCAGCCTAGAATCCATGCAATTTAAACAAATCAAGGTACTCTGTATATAAGAACCATAAGTGAAAGAGAAAGAAATGGGAAAATTATGTATTTCAGTGACAAAGCTCTATATTTTTCCTGAGTGAAAGATACTGTTCTATTTTCCGGAAATGCATCCTGAGTCTTAGTACTATGAATGTACTTTGTCTCAATAAAATGAATTAGTGCTTCATAGCTGACTTGTTTTTAATCAATATGCTAGAACAAAATATGATATAAACTGATACGTACTTGTGTCAAGATAACAGTCACTTATTTGACAAAAAGTAGCCTGTATCAAGTGGCTTACAGGCCCAAGTAAAAATGTTTTTGTTTTGTGTGTGTGTGTGTAATTATTGACTTCAGGAGAAAAATACTGGACACTTGTCTACCAAAGTACATCATTAACTGACACTTAAAAAGAGTATATTGAATAAATGCAAACTCAATGAAGTCTAGAGGAGCATAGCAGAAGAACATGGATTGAAAGATTGAACTAGGAATTAGCATGTTTTAATGTATCAGGCATATCATTCACCTTCCCCAAACTCTGGGAGATCAGTTAGGTACACAGTTCTACTATCTCTATTTAAAAAATGGACAATTTTGTTAGACGTGCTAATACTATAGTGGCAGGTGTTACACATTGCTCACTGTCTACCCAACAGCAATGTCCCTTCTTAGCTGCTAAGAGAACCCTGGATTATTCAGGCAGTAGGAAGCATTCCCTTGATGCTGCAGAAGATAAGCTCGTAGTTCAGTTATAGGCAATGAATTATGATCGCCCTAATAAGATCACAATGACTCCATTCTCCTTCAGCCAGGATGGGTTCAGGGCTGAGCATGTGACACCAGTCTGGTTAACCAGAATAAGAAGTCAATGAAGTCACTGCCCTGCCTGGAGAGGTGGCCTCAAGAGGACACAGAATTTTGCTTTTGCCCCTTTTTCTCTTGCTGGGAACTTGGTGCCACTGTAGCCCTCTGGTGACCATAAGGGAAAAGCCAAAAGAACTAGGAAGATAACTATGAATGTCCTGATTTGGGTAGCTGCTCACTAAATCTGCAACCACCTCCTCCAGACTACAGCATGCAAAGTAATTAAATGCCTTCATTGTTTAAGTCACTACGAGTACACTGTATTAGTCAGGCATTCTATTACTTGCATTCGAAAACATTCTTTTTATTAAATTTATTGGGGGTGGCATTGGTTAATAAAATTATATAAGTTTCAAGTGTACAATTCTATAATACATCTTCTACATCTTGCATTGTGTGTTCACCACCCAAAGGCATTCCTAACTGATATGAAAACAAGTGTTCAGGAAAAGCCTATGTCATTTATACTAGAAGTATGACTGAGCAGCAGAAAAGAAGTTTACATCTGGGTCTATATGAAAGACTTGATTTCAAACTGTCTAATACCCACTATTACATTTGTAATCTTGGTAAAATATTTGTTTTTGCAGTGTAAGTCCATTCGAATGTGGTTTATTCTCCTGAGAATTTAGACATTTAGGACAAAGCCCCAACTTCATGAAAACACAAGATAAGCGTGCATAAGCACTGTTTAGTTGGCTCTCAGCCATCTGTTATGGCAGTTTTCAGAAACTCATGTTCTTTATTGAGTAAACATTTACCTAAAGCAGGTTTGTAGCTCTGAGGCATATACATACCATTAGTGCGAGTGGAGTTATGGGCAGGAGAATGCCTAGAACATATGGTCACAGTTTGCCTACTATTACTGAGAAGGGACAGCATTGTATAATGTACTAAAAATGCAAAGCACTTTATGAGAATCCTTTATGGTGGGTCTAAAAAAATTGATTAGAAAAGTTTTTATTTGAAAATTCTTTATTATCATTAACCAAGTAGAAATCACTTGTAACTTTCCTAATTGATGCAAAAGATGGTGGGGGTTATACTTGATGTGGGCATTCATGCCACTTCAAATGTCACAAAATGGAAAACTACTGGCCCAGACACAGTGAGCAGCATTTTGGGATGTGAAGAGACAAACTTTGGGCAAATCAGGACATATGCAGAAAATGTTTAGAATTCACTGGCAATATTTCATTTTATGGCCAAATTGAAATACTTTTTTTATCATGATCTATAAATATTCTAACTATAATATATCAAAAATTTTTATCAAACCTTCAGTGTACTAGATAATGTGCTGTGCACTTGGCCTACATTAGTGAATTTTATCTTTAAAACAAACTTTCACAGAGTAGGTACTATTTTACCTCCTTTTCAATGAGGAAAGAGGTTTATAGAAGTTAAAGGGCTTCTCTGAGAAGGTTGTTCAGCTGCAAATGGTAGATCTAGAACCTACACCAGGTTAGTTTGGTTTCAAATCTGAAACTCCTCACCACCACCACACTGGTTCTCAGATGTTAGTGTGATAAGAATCACTTAGAGCCACCTTATTAATGAATATTTTGGGCCCAGTCCTCATAGATTCTGATTTGGATGATCCAGTGCCTAGAACCTTGCATTTCTATAGAGCATTATAAGTGACTCTCATGAAGGAGATTCAAAAAGCCACAGCTTTAGAAACACTGCCTTACTCTTGGTTGCCTGCTGTTTACAATCATTTACAATAGTGGACTTGATATTTAGATGACAAGAACTATTATCACTTCAAATTAAAAATGCAAAGTAGATAATATCTGATTTTAAAATATGTAATGACGTAAAACTAATAATTCAATTAAATCCATATTTCCTTCAATAAGATGCATTTTCATTCTTGAGAAAAAATGTATTTTTAGTAATATTTTTACACAGGCCAGAAGAATTGCAAAGGAAGATGAGAAAGGTGATAGCAAGTATATCTGCTGTAAGAAAATGAAAATACTACTTGTCACTTATATAATCTTTCCCATGCACAACTCTTCTTATCAAAGACCTGTGACATGGCAAAAACACCAAAAAAACTAATCATTTTAGGAAGAAAATAACTACATGAGTGGGAAGGTTATAAATTTTTCAACTAATAAATCAACAAAGGCACCCCATTATATGTTAGGATACAAAGTGGTTAGTAGTCACTGTGTTTGGACTACCTGAATAGCCAATCTGAGTAATTTAAATATAAAGTCCAATTAATCATCAAATAGGTTAGGGTTTCTTGGCCCTCAGTTCTGGATGCTCAAGGCTATATTGGCATTGCCTAAGTGAAAAGAATTAATTTATTCTCTGCCATATGTGATCCCACCCCAGCATGACATTCAACACTGTTTGTCAACCTTTTTACTTATTCCTACTTGATTTCCTATCCCATTTATCTTAACAGCTATTTATAATCATTTCCCACGCATTTCCAGTTCCCAGGCCCATCCTAAAGGCCCTCCATTTCCATATATGAACCGCTCTTTTACTCCTAGCCATCCATGAATTCTCTACATTTTATTCCCTTCCACGTTGAGATTTCTTAATCAATGTCAAGCATCTTTTCATAGCTGTGTAGCTCAAGATAAAGAGAATCTTAACTTCCTTCCCAGGCTAACTCCTCCACCTGAGTCTGATCCCATTATATCCTATTTCCTTTTGAACCTTGCTCCATTCTCAGCAAACAACTATTAGTCACCCACAGTGTCCCAGACATTGTTTTAGTTAATGGGAACATAAACATGAAAAGACAGGAACCTGCCTTGAAGCAGCTTACAGGATGGTGTGGAGACAGAGGATAATGGTGGGAGTATAAGTGCAATGGAACCAAGGGCACCGGAAGACTTAAGTTTATGTAGCTGGAGACAAAAATGGACTTCACCTATAAGATAAATATAAATTAAGTACATAAGTGGGAGAAGTGAAAAGATACAGAGACTTATGGAGTAGCCAAGCACCGATAAGTCTACCATCAATGGGAAAAAAGTCCCAAGGAACTGGTGAGAGAGAACAGCAAGGTGTTTAGAGTATAAGTTTCTAACAAGCCACCAAAGCACTGTTAGTATATGGGTATGTTAGAAAGCTCACTGTGGAAACATCATGGCAGAAAAATTAGAATAATGCAAAGAGGTCAGTAATCCAGAAAGCAGTAAAGTTTGGTGATTTAGGTGGCATATTGAGCACCTGGTTTGAAGCAGTAGTGGTAGAGACAGAGAAATGTGGATAAAACATACATTCAGGTGATAGTGTTATAGGGCTTAGTAACTTAATGGATGTCAGGGAGAAGAATGCAGACAAAGCTCTAGGTTGTTGGTTTTGGTAACTAATTGTATGTCATTGGTGGATGGACAGTGGATGCCCAACAGGGCACATCCAATAGACAACTGGATGTGTGGGTGTGGAACACAGAGATACTGGTTTGGGCATTAACAGTGTAGGCAGGCTAAGTGAGGTCATGGTGTGGGTAAGATTTTCATGGGAAAATGTGGGAGTATGAGAAAGGTGAGAGAGATTTCAAAGATTCCCCCAAAGACAACTGAGAAAGAGGGACTGGAGAAGAAGGGCTTAGGACGGCATCACGAAAATTAAAGCAAAAGATACTGTATTCAAAAGAGGAAGTGAATAGCTATCAAATACTTCAGAGGAGAGTTCCAAAAGGGTGAGACGTGTCCCTAGGATTTAAGTAGAAAATTTCACCAATTTATTCTTTTCCCTGCCTCTGTGTTACTAAATATATAATAGTATTTGATAAACAGATAAAATTCTTCAGCTGAATCTATTTGTTCCCAGTATATTCTCTTCCCTTAATCACAGACCCTGTCATTTGGATACTACTGCCTGAAAATTCTATCTTAAAATTTGACAGCCAGCCACATCCTTTCTTCACTCACAAGTCACATTTTAAACACCAACTCCTATAACCTTTGCTCAGTTATTATGATATCTGATCTCTCTACAAAATTTAACAATATTAAGTCCTCTTTTCATAGTTTCCATTGGTTATTTCACATGGGACTTGGTTCTGCTCTAAGTTCTTTTCAGTCTCCTACAGGAACTCCCATATTCTTGTTAGGCTCTTTAAATAAAGTTGTAACCCAAGAATTGATTTTTAGTTCTTTTCTCTGTGAATGCACATTTAAATTCCCCCAACCCAAGTATTGTGACAAGTCACCAGTGTAGAAGACTTCCATATAAAATCCTGAACTAGATTCTTAAGTGGAGAGCTACATACAGAAGTTCCACTGAATTCAACATGACCCAACTTTACCTTGCTCCCTTTATAGCCCTTTCTTCCCCAAATCATTTCCCACTTTCCTGCCTGGTCACTGATGTCTCCTTCACCTCTTTCACTTTCTATACACAGTCAGCCTTCAACGTAGTAGGGATTCTATCTCTCAGATCCTCATTTTCTTATCTCCACTCAGATATGCAAAACAATTTCAATATAGGAGATCTAGATATGACAAAATCTCAGTGGTTTATTTCCCATCATATAATAATAGCAATCAATATTTAACTAGTTTTCACTATGTACTAGGTATTAGTCTAAGCACATTATACACATGAGGGCTGTCTGGAATGTATCCAACCACGTAACCATTCTCAATATATTGACAGTGACTGGATTTTTTCCAGATAGCCTTCATATTTTCTTTTTACTGCTTCCCCTCCTGTGAATTTAGAAGAACAAGATGGTTTATTCCATTTCAAATGTATCAAATACTCATATATTTAGAAATTAGTTTTGTACATCAGTCTGAATTATGTAACCAGTTTTCTGGGTGATTAAAAAAAACAACCAGCATTATGTAGTGAAGGTTAGCTCATTTTGCCATCAAAACTCTACTAAGAAGCACTGACAAATGTCTAAAACACAACCACAATTATAATAAGGATGACCCAATGCACAATTAAATCCTGAACTATCTTCTGTGTTATCGATAAAAGATTTCAAGATGTTTTGTAAAGCCTTGGTACTCACAAATTCTCACTTTCAAAAAGTGGTAATCTTTGAGTGTATACGTATGTGAATGATGTATAGATCTCTTAATCTCTCTCAGTAACATGTTGTTCTTTCCCAGTTCTTTAAATGGTGCTAACTCTCCAGGACCAGTTTTTAGCCCTTGTCTCTCTGGAGCCCACATGCACACACCCATTAGCCCATCTTAATAAATGAAGAGAGTAAACCCTACTTACTTCAAAAACCCAATTTTTGCAGACACCTGTAAATCAGCAGAACAATTTTCCTGGACACAAAACCTTGCAAAGTTTACCTGGAAATGAAATACGATATTTTAATTTCAGTTCAATTGGTAGGTATATTTCTATTTTTCTAAAGAATAAGACATCCATGATACATGAGAAAAATAAAATTAATAAATATAATTGATAACTATTTTATACTTTCTTGAAGAGTTCAATGTGAGAATTAGTCAGTAGGTTCAAATGATAAATATTGCAAGGCTAAAAGAACTAAGTTCTTCCAATAGGTAAATTTGTTAGGTGAAAATAAAATTTTAGTTTTTCTTTAATTATAGTTGTAAAAAAATAGTTTATCAAATTTTGGTAGTAATCTGTGTAAGCATTTAAAAACCTATGCTGCCAAGAAGTTCTTTGTCGACTTCCTCTCAAGTTTGTGGTGCTGCAGTTTGATTCCATTTATTACACATAAGCATGTTATTAATTTTGCAGCTGGTAAGACAGTAATTTTGTCTTTTAACAAATTTGTAAATAACAAATTTAGAAATTTCACTTTCAGAACACATTGAACAAAGTTGAATGATAGCCTGTCACTAAGTTTGAAGATTTATTTAACGGTGAGCATTTTATTTTTATTTTTTAATATTCAGAGGGATAGGTAGGTAATAATTACATAGATTTCAGGTATACAATTCTACATCATCTGTATATTGCATTATGTGCTCTGAGCATTTTAATAGGACCCAGAGATACAACAAAGTACATGGGAAGACCTGAGTTATAAGCTGGACAAAGGAAAAATGTACAAAGAAAAAAAGAAAGAAAAAAGAGAGGCATAGGTGAAAGGAGAGATGCAGAAAAGAGAAATCAGAGAAGGAGCCAGGTACATAAAATGGGAAATGACTAAAGTGTTGACAAAGAGCATGTCAGACCACACACTACCTACACCTAGGGGAACAGAAAGAAAGTGTTAATCTTTCCTTTTTTTTTAAGAGTTATTTTATTGAGAGAGAGAAAGAGAGAAGGGGGAAGAGCCCAGAGCAGTCTCCATAGTTATACATCATTAGTTTTGATATAGTTTCATTCCACATAGGTGGACATGGGGCCATGTGGGGTGGAAACCAAACTGGGGAACTTCCACATGGCAGGTGCGCTCCAGTTCAGTATATGGTTTTGCACAGGCTGGAGCCAGGACTTGGTTCCTGGACTTTGCGATTGCAAGGCAAGCACTCAACCTTTTGAGTTATCCTGACATCCCCTAATCTTTCTTTAAATGATTAGGTAAATATGATTTTTTCCCCTACCACTCTTATGTATAAAGCAGGTCATCCTGAGAACCAAAATGTGGCTTATTCAAATACAGCTACAACTGCCAAGATTTTAGCTTATGTGCTTACAAAAAAAGGCATTTAACATAGTTGATACTGAAAACTGAGGTTCAATAAAACAGTGGAAAAAAACTAACTTCCAGAAATATTTTCAGATATGGATATAAAGAAAATTTAGTCTTGTTATCTTCTTTAGATCTAATATTGTAGAATAGACAGTGGTGATACAAAATCAAATATC
>PVKE010020632.1:0-27303 GCA_004027555.1 Craseonycteris thonglongyai | reverse complement strand
GAAAGTTCTTGTAGGGCTCTTTCATTTCTCTTGATTTTCCTTTCCCTTTCTTCTTCCCTCTGTGACATTTCCATGTTTGTATCTTCAATTTCACTCATCCTTTCCTCTAGCTGGTCAGCCCTGTTTCCTATGCTGGTCAGTTCTTTTTTCAGCTCTCCCATGATGCCTTTCATTTCCAGGAGTTCCTTTTGGTTCTGCTATAGCTTCTCAATTTTGTTGGTAAAGTATTCATTTTGCTCAGAAAATTTCTTGTTGAAGTCATTTAACTGTGTCTGGGTACTTTGCCAGCATTGAGTGAGCTCTCTCAGTGTCTTGATTAATGCAGCCCTGGATTCTGTTTCACTTAGATTTGATTCCAAGTGTGCATGGTCCTTTACTAAAGACTGCTCCTGATCTTCTGGAGGGGCTTCGGATTCTGAGGTGTGCATTTTGTTTGATGTGGTTCTTTTTGCTTTACGCATGAGTCTGTTTTCCCTCTGAGGGTTTGCCTATCAGATGGGCTTCTCTTTATTTTTTCTTTTGGACTGAGTTGTGGGAGAAGGAGATTTTGGGAGAGGGTTGGGGGAAGCAGATAGCTTCTGTGTCCTGGGGCACTTCAGGTTGCTGTCTTAGCTGTGAGATATCAGGGTAGTAAAGGTGTGGCCCGGGGTGGGGGCATGTGAGTAGGAGCTAGGGTGGGCCTGAGACACAATAGCAGATTCCTCTTTCAGCAGGGCGGCTGGTGGTTCATTGGGGGTGGGGCGCAGGAGCTCTGGTCTTTCCTCCTCCTGGCTATCCCTCCTTCAATTGTATGTGTAAGGCATGCCCGCAGGGCAGCACTTGGATGGGCTGGGGCTTGGCAGAGGCCCTGGTCGGCAAACAGTCCCGCGCACAGGCAATGACACCGTAGAGACCTGGCAGGCAGCCCTGTTGCGCGCGTGGTCTGCAACACCCCAGAGGCCTGGTGGGCGGGACGCCAAAAGCTCAGCTGTGTGCTCGTGAGCAGGCAGCAGTGCTGCCGCAGCCCGGTGGGCAGGGCGCCGAAAGCCGGTCCCGGACACCGGCAGCGGTGCTGCGGCGGCTTGACGAACAGGGTGACAAAAGCCCTGTAGCGCACCGGCAAGCAGGCAGTGGCGCTGCGGCGCTGCGGGGCGGCCCAGTGGGCGGGGCACCGAAAGCCCGGCCGCGCACTTCCGCGCAGGCAGAGTCTCCGTAGCGGCCTGGTGAGCGGGGCACCAAAAGCCCAATTGCGCCCTGGCAAGCAAGGAGTGGTGTCGCTGCAGCCCGGTGGGCGGGGCGCCAAAAGCCCAGTTGCATGCTGGCAGCGGCGCCACGTAGGCCTGGTGGGTGGGGCGCCCAAAGCCCTGCGCGCACAGGCTGTAGCTGGGGCGGCAGCTGCTCTGCTTCCCTTTTTTTAATAGCAGGTGAATTTTGGTGGTTTGTGGGATTATGTAATTATGTGTATGTTATGTTAGTTTGTAATTAAATATTTTTTGTAATGTAAAAAAGTAAAAATAAAGGAAAAAAGTATTCAATTTTATTTTTAAATTTAAGACAGAGTTTTGAAATGTATATTTGAAAATATAACTATTCCTTGTTAATTGTATAAAAACAATTTACATTGAGCACAAAAAAAGAATAAAGGAATGGAGGAAGGAAGGGAGGGAAGGAAAAGTAAAGAAAAGAAAAAAAGGAAGGAAGGAAGAAACAAAGAAAGGAAGGAAGGAATAAAGAAAGGAAAACTTCCTAGTGTGTTCTGCGAAAGACAGAGTCAACATATTGCTTATGACCTCAGAAGACAGAGTTTAGGCACAATGTGTGAAAATGGACGAGGCACATTTCAGCTAAGTATAAATGGAATTTGTTGACAAGTGAGGGGTCCAGCTTCCCTCTTTCAAAAAGGGTTGAATCATAGGTTGGGGCAGACTAAACCAAATGATCTCTGAGATCTTTTTAACTCTTATTTTATAATTTGGACCTCTACTTATTAGAACAAAATGTTTTATTTCATGATGTACAAACTAAACTAAGGCTGCTAATATAAATATATTGAGTTTATTAATCTTCAGGCACCCAAGAAACACTTAGCAATTTGTTTTACGTAAGAGAAGAAATGAACCTGTAGTTCCTGAGAATGTTATTTATGTCTACCTAAGCTAACTAGATTTTTCTCATATGTATTAGTTTCTTAGGGTTACTGTAATAAATTGGTACAAACCAGGTACCTAAAAAACAACAGAAATTTACTCTCTCACAATTCTGGAGGCCAGAAGTACAAAATTATCAACAGAGCTGTGCTCCCTTGGAGGCCCCAGGGAAGTATCCTTCCTTACCTCTCCCAGTTTCTGGTGACTGCAGGTGTTCCTTTGCCTGTGTATGCATAACTCCAATCTTTTTCTCTGTCTTCACACAGCCTTCTTCTCTTTTCTCTGTGACACTCCTCTGTGTGTCTCATATGAGGACACTTGTCATTGAATTCAGGGCCCACTTTGATGATTAAAATCTCATCATCTTGAGATTTTTAATTAATTCTCTAAAGACCTTTTCTAAAAATAAGATCACATTCACAGGTTCTAGGATGTGGACATAAGTATATGTTGGAAAATGAGTGAATCAAAGGAGGACAATAATGATGCCCTCCTTTCTTCTAAGTTACTAAAAAGTGATCAATTTTCAATGATGCCTGAAGAATTTCAGGAAGAAGATGAGAGATTACTTTTACATGGTCTTTTTAATTCTAGGAAAACTTTCCCTTGAAACTATACCACAAATATTTAGAGTATGCAGTGTGTAACCTAAACTGTTTCTTATTCTCAAGGCACAAGAATGTAGGGAGTTAAAGACAAATGCCACACTTACCACAATGTTAATAACTTTAACATTAAGCAATTTTGAAAGTGGGAGTTTTTGTTGTGTTGTAATTTTGGAATGAGGAGGATAGGCTTCTTCTAACAAAGACTTCACAATGTAATAAGCACTGGAGGGTGAAAGTGTAACAAGGACAAGAGGGTGAAAGAGATAAAGGATCTTATTCAGATTGTGAAATTCCTCTTGAGGTAGAGCAGGCTCAGTTGAATTACTAGAGATAACTCGGCTTATTAAAAGCAATTTAAAATGGTACATTTTGAGGATTTGCACTTGATCAAAAAATTGAAGTTGCTACCCTACAGGCCAGAAACTTGCTGATACTATACCTCCACACCCATCAGTAGCTTTTAGAGAGGTGATTTATGGTTTTAGAAATCATAAATGGTGATTCTTTATATCAGAACATCAGAGCTTAATATTTTTAGCTGGAATTAAGGGACTCTGAGGCCCATGCTTTGAGGGAGAGTCTCGAGGTTTTTGCTTCTTGAAGAAGAAAGTTATTGAATGCAGTGGGCCTGTTTCCCTTTTCTCAAGCCTGCCTACAAGAAGAGATATGCCTGAGTTTGACTCTCTACCCTACCCCTGGTGAGTTAGACCTTGAACATGAACCATCATACTTATTTTAGAAACTGGCTGGGGAAAGTAGCTTCACAAGGTACCTGTCACAGTGACCACCACTACACTGTGTGAGGGTTCAGAGCTAGTCAACTCAAGATGTGCTTCTGTGGTATGCAGATTGTTTGGAGCTAAGGCAACTTTAGATGTGGGCTCAGGAGAAACTTATTTCTTGACTACCTTGAAGAAGCTGAATTATGGGCCTTGCCCATAATGGGAGATTATCAGAGATAACATCTTTTGACCTGTCTGTAGGGCAGGACAAACTTCTGTTTACTAATCATATGCTATTCTTGTCATTCTGCAAAGACTCTTTGAAGCCCCCGAGGCACCTTACCTCATCCCTAGCTCAGAATGTCTTACATACCTATGTTCCCTTTTTATCTCTGAACTTCTCATGCATGTAAGATCTCTTACTCTCTCATGAATGTGGAGTTTCCATACATATGTATATATTAAATTTGGTTATAATTGATTATTAGACCAGTCAAAAGAACCTTGAGGGTGGAGGAAAGTTTGTTTCTCCCCCACAGTTGCAAAATATTCAATTTTTGGCTGAGAATATTATAAATATTTGGAGTTACTTTTGAGGATCCTTAAAAAGAATATGAACAGGAAATATTGAAAATAATGTTTTATCATTTAGAGACAAAACTTTAAACATCTACAGTTCATTTCCACTGTTTTAGGTGATTTCAGCATCTCCAGCAACAGCAAATCCAATAATAGTTATTGATGCCCATTTTGTGTCAGTGTTCTGATACTGGGCTATATAGTGAGCAAAAGAGACAAGAAATTCTGACCTTATGGAGCTTGCATTCTGGTGGAACACACACCAACAAAATTATATAGAATGTTAGAAAATGGTAAGTACTATGAAGAAAAAATGAGCAAGGTAAAGGCAATGGAATGTAGAGGTCAAATTGCAGTAGTAAATAGGGTGGTCAGGGTGGGCATCTTTGAGAAAAGGGTATTTGTACAGAAAGTGAGAAATAAGCCATGTCACTATCTGGGGGCCAAGAGATAGAAATTTGTAGAGGGAGAGTAGCAAGTGTGAGGGTCTTTAGACAGGATTGTCCTGATGAACTTGAGAAGCAGAATGGTTGCAGTAGAGCAGGGGTGTCAAACTCAATTAAAACACGGGCCATTTGATGCAACAGGCAAGATTCACGCAGGCCACATCACATTTATAAACATTGCCGGAACTGAGTCAGCGCGTTTATACACGCCCACAGACCCCCAGGAAAGGCACTGGGCCAGGTGTATACTCATCTTCAGTAGTTAAAGGGTTAACAAGGGAATTGTGTGTATGGTATTGCCTCGATCTCCCCTAAGCGCTACCGTACTTTCTTTATAACAATTTTTTCTATTTTCATTTTATTTCAGAGCATTGTGGGCCACAAAAAATTACCTCAGGGCTGCATGCGGCCCATGGGCTGCCAGTTTGACACCCCTGCAGTAGAGTGAACAAGGGAAGTTAAGAAGGAAAGGTCAAAGAAGTAATGTCAAGTCAGATTATGTGTATGTCAGACCTCATAGCTCATTATTTTTGGTTTTTACTCTGAGTGAAATGAAGAGCCAATGTAAAGCTTTGAGCAGAGGAATACTATGATCCAACTTGAGTTTTAAAAAGGATCACTCTGACTGCTATGTTGAGATGAGTCTGTCAGGGGAGAAGCAGAGAGAACAGTTAGAAGGCAATTTCAGTAAATGCAGGTGAGAGATGATGACGATTGAAGATGCGAGCCTGCAATTAGAATAGGAAAACTGGGAAGTGAACATGTTTGGGTGTGGTATGTAGGAAGAACTAGATTTTCTGGTGGATTGGATATGGTGTATGAGAAACCAGAAGAGCAGACAAAGAAAACCCCATATTTTTGTTTGTTTTTTGCCTGAACAACGAAATTGAAGAAGTTGCCAGGTGAGTTGAGGGAGCCTTCAGGGAGTGTGGTGTGGGTGGGGAGGAGGGAAGTGTGTGACAGAAATTAGGTTTTGCTTATATCTTCTAGAGACCCAAGTGAAATCTAGTAGGAGTTGGATATATAAGTCTGAGTTCATAAGGTAGGTCTTGGTAGAAAATATAAAGTTGAGAGTCTGTTTACAGATTATATTTAAACCACTGGACTGAATAAGTGTGGATAGAGATGAAGATGAAAAAGTGGCCCTAAAACTCTTTTGTTTAGAAATCAAGAATGGTTAGGAGGAAACAGCCAGAGAGACTGAGAGAGACAGTGAGGGAATAGAAAAATGAAGAGAGTCTAGCATTTTAGAAACAAAGTAAAGAAAGTATTATTAAAGAGAAGGGGGTGATTGACATATCAGGGCTGCTGAGAGTTCAAACACAGTGAGCACTGAGCACTGAGCAGCATGGAGGTCTTTGATGACCTTTACAAGCTGAGTTTTGGTGAGAAAGCAAGAATGAAAAACTAACTGAAATTGGTATGAGGAAAAAAAGGAATTGGAAACAAAATATTTAAATAAATCTTTGGAAGTGTTTTGCTACAGAAGGAAGCAAAGAAATGGAGCAGTTGCTGATGACTAAAGTGGGGTTGAAAATTTTTAACAGAAAGAAGTAGCAGCAGGTCTGATGATGAGAATGATGAGTAGAGGATGAAAATTTGATAAGGTGGGGGATGGGGTGCAGTTGTGGTTCAGTGCCCTTGCAAAAGAATGGAGCTAACAGAATTTACTCTGGCCAGGAACAGGTGAAATTCACGGCACAGTAGTTGGCAGAACTGTGGGTGAAATGCTGATGTGTGGGTGAACGTGGTGGTGGTGGAAATCTGTGCGAGACCTATCTTCTGATTTCTCCTCTTTTCTCAGTGAATTAGAAACCAAGGTCCTAAGTTGAGAGTGGTGAGGTGGTAACAAAGGTATTAGGGGGTTGGAGAAAGGAAATAGTGTGAAATTGTGTCAAGGACCGTGGAGAGGGTCTGAACAAGAACATATAGTCTAATTGCTCAGTAGTGTTCAAGGGCCCACTGGGGGTTTGGAGGTTGGAGCCATGAATTCCAAGTATAACCAGTTGACTGACTTGTGTGTTTTTCTCCAGCCATTTTCAGTTGCCTTGGAACAGGCATGTATGTAGTATGCAAGCTGCATTTAGCCCAGTGTGCCCTCTTGCCAAGAGTAGGACAAATCAAAATGAGATAAGGAAGTCAAAGGTTATGTTTAGAAATCTCCAGATACCCATTGACTTATAACCCCTCCATATTAGTTTTGCTAAGACTGACATAAAATACCACAGACTGGTTGGTTTAAAAAACAGACATTTATTTTTTCACTGTTCTGGAGGCTCTATGTCTAAGATCAAGGTGTTGGTATGGTTTCTTCTGAGACTTGTCTCCTTGGCTGCAGATAGTCACCTTCTTAATGTGTCCTCACATGATCTTTTCTTTGTGTGCATACATCCCTGGTCTATCAGTGTGTTTAAATTTTCTGTTCAAATAACCTCTTCTTATAATGACATCATTGGGATTGGATCAGAGCCTCATTTTAACTTAGTCACTTCTTTGAAGGCCGTACCGCTAAATAAAGTCACATTCTGAGGTAGTGGGAATAAGGGGTTCAACATATATATTTTGAAAGCATACAATTCAGTCCAACACTGTCCATTTATGTAATGCATCCCAGATAATCATCTCAATACACCATTTTATTTGTATAGGTTTACTTTAACTTTATGCCCCCAGAATACAAATTATACAGACTCTGTATTTGGAGTCCTTCAGGTAGAAGGTGTTGTTTTCTAAAGGGTAGGGTTGCTATCCTCCTTACTTTCCAATAAGCATTGAACCCTGAGCTATGAATACAAATATTCCAATCTCCTTAACACAAATATCCCTATGCTATGGAGATGCAAATCCTGATGATTACATTAATTACTCTAATTAAATAAAGTAATTATTTTAATCCACAGTAAAAAAAAAATGTATATTTTCTGTTTATCCCAGTACACACATGTTGAATATATAACTGAAAAAAAAACCCCAAAACAACAATAACAACAAAAAAACCCAAAACATTTCTACAAAGCATTGTAATGCACTTTGATGTTTAAAATTTCAGTTTTATTCCACTTTACTTTTAAAATCTCTACAGAGATATCTGTTAGGCATCTCAAACAAATAATCAATACAAAGTTATGTGTGAATAGTATAATAATGTAGGCACTGATTATTAATTTAATGAAAATAGGGATTCTATCTATAGAGAAAATAGAGGAAGTGGATGGGACACTTTAGAGAGATAAGATCCTCATTTATCACTATAGAACAGAAATAATTTCTAAAAGAATTGAATCGACATACAGAATATATACATATTATTTAAAAATATAGAAGCAGAGCAAAGAAGAAACAATTCAAAATATTGAGAGAGGTTGCTGCTAGGGAGAATGATGTGACAGGATATGGGGGTTGAAGAAGTATTGACAGAACTTTTGTTTTTGTTTTCATTAGCTTTTCAGTGCTATATGGATGAAAATAAACAACAAAAAACAAAACAAAACAAAACAAAAAACCATAGTGTATGTAGATACCTCATCTGCTGACTCTTAGTAATTGGCTTGATAGAGTTCCTTGCTGCACACTCAAACCTCCACACCCAACATTTATAGCTTGTTACTCAGAATTCTAAACTGTGCATTTGACAGTGCTTACATTGAGCAAAGAATTTCCCAATCTTTTTTTTTTTTTCCAGTCCATGAAGACACTTCTTTCTTTAAAAGAGAAGAAACATAACCAGTGGCTAAGAGGATAGAACTTGGAGCCAGATGTAGGTGCAGATCTCAACTTTGCCACTTACTAGCTGTAGGACTTCGGGCAAGTCTCTTAACTTCTCTGTTTCATTATCTGTAACATAGAGATAATAGCAATACTCACCTCTGGGAGAGTTATAAAAATTAAATGAGTTCATTTTTTCAAAAGTGCTTAGAACAGTGACCAGCACAAGAAGGTAGTACTTATCCTTTTGAGACTGAGTAAATACACTTAAATTACCATAAATTCAGTTATTATAACAGTATAAAATATTCATATTTAATTGCTGTTTAATTTTAATTTGTGTTTTGTTTATTAACCTAGATATGTAGAATATGCTGTTACTGATCAGTCTATAGACAATGTTCAAAGTGCATATGAATTTTCAATAAACTTGAGGTCTGTAATTCACAATACGCATATAGTGTCCATACACTGACCCACCCTCAATGTCTGTAAAATAGGACCTGTAATTGATCATTTTAAACTGATTAGAATCCTTCTAGAATTTTTATGTGGAAACTACACTAATATGAGCCTCCCCTCCCCCTGGCAGAATTATGTCCAAGATGAATCTGTGAAAGTTAAGTAAATGAATCCCACACAGACAGCAAGAGTTTAGCCCCTTGGAAATGTAATATAAGATGTTATTGACTAGAGCTACTGGGAGGCATGCTTAGAATGCAACTGTAATTAAGAAAGCTTACATCTAATTTATTCCATTGTTCAAGACTGTATAAATAGAAGGAAGTGTTAGGAGCAGAAGTGGGGGATGATTGAAAAACAAAAGGTGTCCACTAGTCTCTTGCACTGCTAGAGGAGAAGGCACCTTGAGCTATGAACACAAATATTCCAATATCCTTAATACAAATATTCCTATACTATGGAGATGTAAATCCTGATGATTACATTAATTACTTTTTAATCTGTCTTCGTTCTTTAAATAAAGATCTGATCCAAGTTTATAAGCAACATTCTGGTGAGTAAAATCATGCTCATCATCAGCATTGTGGAATATATAGCAGTTGCTTTATGAATGAATTTATTTAGCATGAGTCTCCAAGGAAGTCCTCAACTCTGGGTGTCCAGTGGAAGGACAGAACAGAGGACAAGATACTAGAAGGAGGAGACAAAGTTACCCCTGCCTCATTCCCAGCTGTTGCCTGTAGTTGATATTTCTCCATCTTATCTTTTGAAATAGCAACTTGACCCAATGCAGAACTCCCATTCCCTGTTATAACTTTAGGTTTCCCTGGTAGGAAAAGTCCCCTACTACATGTTCTCTCCCAGAAAAGTGAGGTAAGGTACATTTTGGCTTTGATAGCCAGTTTTGATTCAGAATATGTGCTACACCAATTATTTAAACTATTTTCATTAACTACCATTTACATACTATATTGATTCATTCAGTTCAGCAGTCATCTTGAGCAATTAGAAACATATTTAATTGGAAGATACATGATTATAAAGACAGATTATAAAGCATCTTGATAGAGGTATGATGTTTGACAATTAAGTTCATGAACTTGCCATCATTCACTTACGTTGGCAGTACTGTACAAACAACTCAGTAAGGTTTCATAGCCTTGGTATATCAGTGTCTCACAGTTGTGTTTCTGTTGACATGTGGCTGTGTCTTGCTGAGTGGCATTCATTACTGCTGTTGCATGTTTTTGTGAGCCATCGTGAGAATGTCAAAACTTGAATTAGAGCAATGAAAAAACATTAAATTTCTTGTTAAACTTGGCAAGAGTAGGGGATGCCAGGATTGCTGAGTGATTAAGTGCTTGCCTCATAATCACTAGGTCCAAGGTTTGATTCCCTGCCCCAGCCCATGCAAACCCAATGCTGAACTGCAGCACAACTGGTAACCACTAGGATGGCTCAGTGTCAAAAGTTCTCACTACCACATGGGAGGCCACCAGTTTGGTTTGAGCTCCACATGTCCCAACATCCAAGTGTGTGGAATAAAACCATGTCGCAATTAATGATGTATGACTAAGGAGACTGCTCTGGGCCATCCCCTACCCTTATTCTCACCTCCTCTCTCTAACAGTAAAATAAAATACATCTTAAAAAAAATGTGGCAAGAGTGGAAGTGAAATCAGGGACATATATGTAAGTCCAAGTTTATGGGGATAATGCCATGAAGGAAATGGCAATGTACAAATGGATTATACGTTTTTCTGATAAGAGAGAAAGCACCACGTATGAAAAGAGGTCAAGGTGGCCAATAATGAGCAGAACTGATGAAAACATTGCAAAAACTTGTTGAATTATGTGCCAAAATCATCAACTGACTGTAAGGAGCATAGCAGACCAAGTAAACATTAATAGAGAAACCGGAAAATCTTCATAGAAAATCTTGATATGAGAAAAGTGTATGCAAAATTTGTCCCGAAGAAATTCCCTGATGAACAAAAGTAAAGGAGTGTCAAGTGGGCCAAGGCCTTTTGGAGAAGCAAGATGATGTTTTGGGCCATGTTATCACTGGTGATGAAACATGTATGTACCAACACAACCCTGAAACAAAGCATCAAAGTACACAACGGAAGTCAGCCAATTCTCCATAACCAAAATATTTGTCAGTCCAAATCAAGAGTCAAAATGATGTTACTAACCTTTTTTGATGTCAGAGGGATTGTTGATTATGAATTTTTACCAAATGGACAAATCATCAAATTGATGATTTGGAAGTACTGAAAAGCCTGCATGAAAAAAATTAGACAAAAATGACCTGAACTTTTCTTCAACAACTCATGGCACTTGCATCATGACAACACACCAGCTCACATAGCACACTGTAAGGGAGTTTTTAGCCAGTAAACAAAGAACTTTATTGAAACACTTTCTCTACTCACCTGATCTGGCTCCCAAGGACTTTTTTCTTTACCCCAAGATAAAGGAAATATTGAAAGGAAGGCATTTTGATTACAGTCAGGATATAATGGGTAATAAAATGACAGCTTTGATGGCCATTCCAGCAAAAGAGCTCCAAAATTGCTTTGAAGGGTGGACTAGGTGCTGGCATCCATGCATAGCTTCCCAGTGGGAGTATTTTGAAGGTGACCTTAATAGTGATATTCAGCTATGAGGTATGTAGCGCTTTTCTAGGATGAGTTCACAAACTTGTCAGACCTCATATCGCATAAAACAAAGAGTACTTTGAAGGTGACTTAAATTCATTTATTTTTTAAAGATTTATTTTATTGTTTAACAGAAGATGAGAGAGAGAGATAGAGGGAGAGAAAGAAAGAGAAAGAGAAGGAGGGGGGGCCTAGAGCAGTCTTCATGGTTGCGCATCATTAGTTGAGATATAGTTTCGTTCTACACAGGTGGATGTGGGACCACACAGGGCAGAAACTAAACTGGGGGCCTCCTGCATGGTAGGTGAGAACTTTCACCACCATCCCAATAGTTACCACTTGCGCCACAGTCCAGCATACGGGTTTCCATGGGCTGGGGCTGGGATTTGATCACTAGACCTTATGGTGCAAGGTAAGTGCTCAACCTGCTGAGTTGTCCCAGCATCCCCTGAAGTTTAAACATGTAAGAATAAATTTAAAAACAAGACGGATCATGAAAATGTGGATGCAAACCAAATGAATGGGTTAGCAAGAGCAGTCTATATATACAATGGAATATTATTCAGCCTTAAAAAGGAAGGAAATTCTGACATATGACCAATGTGGATTAAATTCAGGACATTATGCTAAGTAAAATAAGTCAGTCACAAAAAGATACTGTATGATTTCACTTATATGAGATTCCTAGACCAATAGAAAATCAGAGAAAGAAAGTAGAATGGTGGTTGCCAGGTGCTAGGGGTAGGAAGGAACAAGTAGTTGTTTAGGAATACAGTTTCAGTTTCGTAAGATGAAAAAAGTTCTGGAGATGAATAGTGCTGATGGTAGCACAACGATATGAATATATTTAATATCACTGACATGTACACTTAATCATGGTTAACATTGTACATTTTGTTATCTGTATTTTACCACAATAAAGAAAAACTGAAGGAAAAAAAAAAAGAAGATGGATTATGGTTCCTTTCCTAAGATGCTTACCGGTATACAGCCTCATGAGAGACCAAACGATAGGGTGGTACAGCGATCCCTGGTTTTTCGCAGTTAATGGGGACCAGAACCTTCCGCGAAAGCTGAAAAACCACGAAGTAGAATACTGTAAAATACAGTATGCGAGACAGTCAACATCATGGACAAGACTGGTGAGATACAACAAGAGAAGATGCTCGGTGACGCTGCGATGATGCGCAGAGAATCAACTCACAGGGATCAATCCACTCGTCCTCTCATTGGTCGATGTGGCACCGGAAACCAATCACGCGCCTTTATGAGAGCCCGTGGTATGGACTCTGAGTCAACTCATCTCTTTGTTTGACATGCAGGGATCCTTCTCTCTTGCGCATCAACATGAAACAACGCTCCTTTCCGCAATGTGGCTGCTGACATGGTTGTATTTTTTCATTTTTATTTTTTGATGAATATTTTGGGGGAACCTGCGAAGCACTGAAGCCGCAAAACATGAAGCGCGAAGTGGCGAGGGAACACTGTAATAGTGTTCAGGGAATGAAGACTAAAGAGAGGTTAATATTAAGGAGACCACACTTTTTTCACGAAGAGGATGACCCAAGAGGTAAACCATTACGTACTTCCTTCAAATAATTAAGATTCATTGAGCAGAGGCTTCCCATTCCAACTTGCAGAGCAGAAGGTGCAGTAGAACCTGACCTTGTCGCATCTACCTGTTAGGGTTGGACCTGAGAAGCCCTGCAGATGGTGCCCACGCCCGCATTGAACCTCCAGGCCCAAAGGCGGCGCTGTGACAGGGACTCTTATTTTCCTCCTCGGAGACCTTTCCTTCCAAGTTCCGACCCCACCTCTCCTTGTCAGCGCACAGATGCGCAGACGCCAGCTCTGGGCTTGTGAAGAGCATGGCGGCGTCTTCGAGTGGCGAGAAGGAGAAGGAGCGGCCTGGAGGCAACTCGGGAGCGGCGGGCGGTGACAGCACGCGGGAGCGGCTGCTGTCTACGCTGGAAGATCTGGAAGTCTTGTCGAGGTAATGTCGTTGTCCCGAGGGCCTGGCAGGGGCTGGGTCGGGAAGACTGACTCCGCACCGGTCGGCCCTTGGGTTAACTCTACTTTTCCGGGGTTCAGCAGGGAGGGATAGATCGGCGCGCACATCCAAAGAAAGAGCACGATTGTCGCGGACTTGGCGTCTGCAGCCCTCCAGGACTCCGAGAGGGCATTCTTTCCCCTTAGAGGACACTAATAAAGATAGTGATCCTGAAACTCCAACACTGTCAAAACTAGCGGAACGTAGAGATCGCCCGATGTGAGCTCCTTGGACCACGTACACTTTACAAAAATTTAAAACTACCACTGGGTGTCATGGGCAGGGAGATGGTCGTGAGGGGGAGATCAGATGTCCATGAGGAGGAGCACACTCATTGAAAGAGGGAGAGACAGAAGTGTAAACAGTGGCTGGCGTGGAACCTGTTTTTAATCAGAAAATTGGGCTTCGGGCTACTGGAGCATGGGGTTTAGGCCCCTGTCCTGGTTGTAAGCCTCCTCGACAAAGGACTGCATGGGAACACGGAGTTATTCACTAGGCGGTAGTTAGCTGGAAGAGCAAGTGCAAAGGCCTTGGAACCTGAGCACACACGACTTGGTGGAATTGCAAGTTTGGGATGGTTGGAATTCATGGCAGAGGTATGAGATGAAATTGGATGTTATTCTCCTTATTCTGTCATCGTTCATGATAGTCTGTCAATTTAGTGCCTTCCTAATTCCCTCACATTCACTTGGATGTTAAAATTGTTTTGGTTCTTCCTTCTAAAATGTTGCTGAGATTTAACCTCTTGCTCCCATCGCACTGTTTTACATTCCATCATAACTTTCTTAGTGCAGTCTCCCAACAGTTTTAGTTGCCTTCGTGAGTCTTCACTTTATCACACTATTTTGCTCAAGAGCAGAGCTATCTTTTTAAAAGGCATCTTGAATTACTTTTCTTCCTTAAAATATTTCGTATGTTTCCATTGCCCAGTGAGATAAAATTCAAACACTTTAGCTCGGTGTGGGATAAAGCCGTTCTCCATCTCTTAATCCTCTGGCTTTCCATACCCGTCACTTCAGTGCGGGTGAATGCTCCCCATTCTAAAGCTATCATACTTCCTCATCTTTAGGGTCATTTCCTTTAGTGCCACTACTCCTCCGACTTGATGAATCATTCATTCATCCTTCAGAATCTAGCTCAAATGTCACCTTTTCTGTAGCCAACATTTTCTGACAACTTTAGAATAAATCTTATATTGTATTACCTACTAATGGTAGCATTTTATCTGCTGTGAATTTACCGTAATCTTTGCCATAGCAACCATTACTTACGAGATTACTAGGTCATCAGCACAACATTAAATGATGTAATAAAAACACACAGACACCAGAAATTAAATAATTTGTATGTTTAATCCACTGTTTGCACTATATTAAACTCAAATTTGACCTGACTACCAACAGGGCACATGACATCTTAGACAACCAGCAGACAGTACAATGAACAAGAAACTCACAGGTGCAAGGCAGCAGTCTTAATGTCTTGCCTCTGTGTAAATGTTTACACAGATTAATGCAAGTGCTATTTCCTTCTGTTTTTGATGGCTTTGTAATTCCTGCCAGAGACCTTGTCAGTTTCCTTTTTTAGTTAATCTTGTCAAGATACCAGCTTGATTTTTTAGTAAAAAGACCCTATCAAGACTGAGTTTTCATGATAAGTTCTTAGTTATATTTTTCATGTCTCTACTCTCTGTGACATGACTCTTGGGGACAAGTAGTTGAAGCTTCATTTAGTTCATGTTGAGGTCTTATTCTTTTTAAGTTATTAAATACCAAGTTAATATCCCATAAGTGCTGACTAGCCCACTGCTTTCTAATTAGGACCAACTGTCGTTTGTAAAACAGTGAGTTCAACCTAACCAGTGCTTAGAGTCACTGTTCATCCAGACTGCATCTCCAAGTACGGCGAAGTACTGTGAATAGGTCGTCATGTAGTTCTGATACAAATTTGTGTTCCATTAGATTCACAACAGGTAATGATTAATTGGAAAATACCTCTGTTGCTCCTGTATAAGGTAATTTTTCTACTTCCTTAAATTTTGGGTCTTGTTCTATTTGAAATGGTCCCTTGAGCTGTTTCTTCTTTGGGAGACTTCACATGAAGGCCAAGTGTAAAACTTGATTGGCTTATAACATCTTTGCTAGGGAATCTTGTGATGCTGTTGAGTATGAAATTACTTGAGTTAAAATGTTATTATTCGTTCTTTTTGACTGACCGTATGGTATAGTTGGCAGTGATTAATTTTACTGTAACTATATTGACATTGTGAAGTAATGATATTCCCTTTGGGAAGCAGTGGTTGCTGCATTTTGTTCTGAGTAGATCTTAGTCTTAGAATTTCATATCTTTGCCTTAGCATATTTAATGAGTATATTTAGCTTACCACCCTTATACCCTGGAGCCCTGTAAATTAATTTATTTTTTGTTTTACTAGCTATAATATAATTTGTTTGTCTGTTTTGCTGAGTAACCTTAGTGTGTATTTCATATTCACTAAATTCAAGAACTGTTTCTGAGCCTACCCATCCAGGGTTGTGGTCTTGGAGAATATCTTCTGACATTAGACAACCTGCAGTTAGTCTTGAGTTCTTGTCTCTGGATCGTTTTGCTACTGGGCTGTATATCTGAGGTGTGTTTTCCAGATGCTGTTAGTAAGGGCAGGAGTGCATGTACTTAACATGCATGTACTCTCCACTTGTGATAACATAAGTAATCTATGATATGTTAAGTTTGAGACTAAATTGAAATTCTCTTCTATCTAGATTTTACCAACTTATTCCACTTTGTATTTTTTTTCCCTTGATTACCAAGTATTAATCTATAGCATTTTCTGTGTGAAATGTATTTACTCAATGAAATAGGGAATCATCATTTAAATTTTCCTTAAGTACCTCAGTGTTTCTGATATTTTCTCCTTCAGCTTTCCAGTTGTACATGACAGTTGAGGTACTGAGTCCTCTTTTGCTTCCTCTAAAACCAGCTGTATTTCCCCTGTTGCTCTTTTTCTAGGAATTCCAAAAAGACCGATTTCTCGTTAATTGGTAGAACTCCTCACTGAATCTATTGACAAATTGCTATAGGCTTCTTTCTTTTTGCAGCCTGTGATAATAACCATTGTCTTAGGAGTTCATTTTTATTTTTCTGCAATTTTTCTCATGAATTATCTGCCATGCTGTTTTATTTGTTCATGTCTAAAGAAAAACTGAGTGACAGTAGGTAAGTGAAAATTTACTTCTTTTATAATCCTAGAGGTGGTTGATGGTGGTAGTGGAACAGATGTCCCTTATGGTTTGCCAACTAAGACTCATTAAAACTTTTTCACAGAAACTGCTACACTGTAATTGGCTTTCAGAAAAGTCTCCATATGTGCACAGACATAGTATATATAGTTAGTGATTCTATGATCTGTGTTTATCATTAGCCTCGAAATGAAACTTTTCTCTTGTTTCTATTTTTTAATGAAAATAGAAAACTCACTATTGTGGTCTCTAACTTTTCAAAATAGTGGGTTTGAAATTTAGAATATATTTTTTACTGTTACCTGATTATATAGCTTTTCAGTATATTTATTAGTTTGTAAAACATGGAGAATAAGGTAGTCTTTGGAGGAATTTAAAAATAAAAAAGTATAGGTAGATTATAGTCTAAAAGTTTTTTTAATCTGTTTGTAACTCAGAACTCATTGTCCCACAGAAACCATGTTGATAGAGGTCTTGAGGTTTCCACACCAGCTATTAATTCCATTTACCTCTAAGTTACCTGAAGTATAATACACTTGTCCTTCAACAACTCAAGGGTTAGGAATACCAATTCCCCATGCAGTCAGAAATCGTCTTATAACTTTTGACTCACCCAACATTTAACTAACTACTGGTAGCCCGCTGTTGAATGGGAAGCCTTACTGAGAAGTCAATTAACACATATTTTGTATATGTATTATATACTATATTCTTACAGCAAAGTAAGCTAGAGAAAAAATGTTATTAAGAAAGTTGTAGGAAGATAAAATACATTTTCTTCCTAACCCTTAACTCATTTTATTTTTGTATTTTATTGTTTATTCTTGCCACTTGTATTAGAATTGAAGTCCCCATTGTTCATGTTTAAAACCCACACATCTAGAAAGTGCCTGACACATAATAGGCACTCAAGAAATACTTGATGAATGAATGAAGACTTTCCTATATCCACTTTTTTCATTAATTAGCTAATGAACTCATACACAATGCTATTGGGAATGATGGGTCCAGTTGGCACAATCCAGAAAAGTAGTATGAGGCTAGAAGGAAAGAAGTTGGAAATTGGAATGTAAAAATAGTCTGGTATCCAAGGAAGATACAAAAACTGGGGCTGACTAGTAGTGTCAGGTAGCAAATTGTGAAGCTGTCCCCTGCTGCATAATTTCTGAAAAATCTCATATATCAACAAGTTTGAAACTATAAATACCATCTGCTATACTTTTTTCCCCTAATCTATATACTAGTTTTTATACAAGATTAGCCTATCTAGTAAATGAGCTTTCGAGATAGGATTTTATAATATTTAAGAATTCCTCTTACTTAATTTAATACCTGTTTAGTTAATTTAAAAACTTAAAGTAGAAAATCATTAAAAAATGATTCACCTATTTCTTGTTTTATTTTACCTTAAAACATAGAAACTTATGTTTTCATGAATCTTTTTATATAAGACGGGAGACAGAGAACTTCTCCTATATAGTATAAAGGGCCAGACTGTGAATATTTTTGGTTTTGCAGGCCGTGAGTTCTCTGCTGCAACTAGTATTCAGTTCTGCCATTGTAGTGGGAAAGTAGCCATAGACAATATGTAAATAAAGGCATGGCTGCTGTCTTCCAAGAAAGCCATATTTGTCAAAACCATAGATGTGCTTGCTTTCGCCTGCAGACAGACCCCTGATTAGAAGTTTTTCATGCATAAACCACCTATATTGCATTGGCTGAAATTTCTAGTTTGGTTTCTTTAAAGTGAAATGAGAACTTAGGCTCTTGTCAGGTAGTCTTGGGGCTCACTATTGCTAGATTTTTTACTTTCCCTTAGTTCTTTACAGTTGTCCTTTGCAAACCTGTGTTGAGTCTTTCCAAGCATTTAGCTTCAGTTTTTATAGAAACAGCTCTTTCTGTTTACAGTCATATTTCATTGGTATTTATGTAATGGATGTCAATTTATGTAATTATAGTAATATGTAAAACTTGCTTAATAGGTTTGGTAAACAACTGAATCTTGGTGAGAGTGTAGTGCAGCTGGTGAGAATTGAAGTCCATAGTCAAAGTGGACTGTAAGGCAGTAGCCATGAGTACTAAGTGCTATGGATACAAGAGGTGATCAAGAAATTCATAGATTGAAGGTGAAGAAGGGTAAAAAAAACTATTTGTTATTTTTCCTTTTCAGTATATTCACCCTTAACCCTTTACACTTTTTCAGATCTTTCAATAAGTATTTGTACCCTCAAAAAGAAAGTTTTGTTTTTCCCTCGAATTGCAGCTTTAACCTCTTCATCATCTGTAAATTTCTTCCTTCGAGGCTGTTTTTTCATATTTGGGAACAAATAATCAGATGGAGCCAGGTCTCTACTATAGGGAGGGTGATTTAATGTTTGGAAGATATACAGTCATGAAGAGTAGCCAAAGCAACATTGCTCTTGTGCATGGGCACATTGTCAATCAAAAGCAGAACCCCTTTGGCCCATTTTCCTCTTCTTTTCTCCTTCACAGATTCTTCTAACTGTTTTCCAGCAGATTGGAATAATACTCTCCAATTATGTGACACCCTTACCCTTATCAGCAGGCTACTCTCCATATTATAGCCATGATTTTTCCAGGTGATTGTGACACCTTGAACATATGAGGTGGTGGCATGCCCTTTTCATGCCACTTCATGGACTCCTGCTTTAACTCGGGTTCATAATGATGAACCAAAGTTTCATCTCTAGTAACAATCCAGTTTAAATCTTCATCTTTGTTGTCTCTACAGAGCTCCAAAACCTGTCGTGACCACTTGACGCACTGTAGTTTTTCAAGTGGCTTGAGCATTCTCAGTACCCATTTTGCACTTTCTTTGGCATCCTTAGATGCTGATAGAGAATATTCAAAATGGTTGATACTCCAACCATTTCTGCAAACTGCTTTATATTCAGTCTGGCATCTTCCACTACAAATTTTTCAACTTTTTTGATGATGTTTGAGTAAGTAGCCTCAACAGGGCATCCTGGACACAGAGGTCATCTTCAATCGGTTCCCTGCCTTGCTTGAAAAGGCTATGCCACTTGTAAACCATGGATTTCCCAGGGCAACAATCCCTGTAAACTTCTAACGTGTCTTCCAAAATGTTTTGAGACGTTTTCCCTTGTTTTGTGAGGAACATAATGATGGTGCTAAATTCAATTTTATCCATAATCTGAGTTTTCTTCGTGTTTGACATGCTTCTTCAGTGATATCTGAAGGAACGCAGATGCAAATAGGCTGAAATTTGATGCATATACTAAGTCATACAATCAAACTGTGCTCTAGTGCTCCCACCTCTCCATTAACTCCCTGTTTTGTAAGTTTCTTGAACATCCCTCGTACCATGAATCCAGAAAGTCGGGTAGAAATTAATTAAGAAAGCCTTTAGTGTATTTACTTTGCAAAAGTTTCTTTTTTCCTTTTTTTTTTTTTCAATTTTACTTTTGTTTTTTAGGGAACTTGTAGAAATGCTGGCAATTTCAAGAAACCAAAAATTGTTACAGGCTGAAGAGGAAAACCAGGTAAGTAGGTTTCTTTTTGAATTCAAAACCAAACCAAACCATAATTTCTGCAAGTTTCCTATTTACATTTACTTTGTGTGAGAACAGCCAGTTGGATCCTTTTAAGGTACTAATTTAAACTTTTAAATTGATATTTACTTTATATGTTTAAGAAGAAAATAGTTGTCGAAGGGTTTATCAATATTATTTGCTCTTATAATATTTAGTTCTAGTGACAATTATACATTTATTTATTTTTTCTTTTGAATTAACCAATAAAGCCTTGTTAAATGGATATTAAAATAATATTTGGAATGAAAAAGGTCAGTGCTCTCTTAAAACTAGTTCTTTATTGTAGGGTTAGTTCTCCTAATGCAACTTGAAAAAGAATGGAAATAAAAGAGCATACAACTGTTAATAAAGGTTAGTTATTTTGTGGATGCTGAGTTTACAGGTAGTTTTTATTTATATTTTCTTGTGCTCCCTAATCTTCTACAGTGAACAGATTTATTTTTTTCTGGTTCAAAACTTTTTAAAGAGGGTAAATTTTTTTTTCCACCCTCCCCCTCCCCCCAAAAAAGAAAAGAAAACTTTTTAAGAGAAAATAGGAAGGATTAACTTTTTTAAAGATGTAAGGCATAAGAGAATATAGTGTCTGATAGACCTCTTCTCCCCACCCTCCACCTTGTCATTATCGTAATTTCTTTTTGTGTTTTGAAAGCAGAAAGATCTGATGTATTCTAAATAGAAAACTTGTTTTCTTCAAGGATTAGTCTTCTCAAGAGGAAAGAGGCATAATCAGATAAGTCTACCAGTTAAAAAAGTCTGCTAAATTTAAGGATATTAAGGTTACCTTCTTTTTTTGGTTTGTGATTTCAGAAAAAGGAAGAGCCTAGAGACAAATGTGTTAATACAAAATCTCAGTCTCAGATGCTTTATTAATACAGTAGACTCTCAGTTAACCAGCACCCATGGGGATTGGTAGATGCTGGATAAATGTGGTTTCTAGTTGCTTGAGAGTAACTATTAAAAACAGGCCTAACTAATGATATATACCAGACTATATACCATACCATAAACTCTATATTGCCTTGATATTAACCCATTTCTTGTTTAGAAAAAAAGTGCAGCTTGCTGTCATGTTCATTTACTTTCACATAAACATGCTCTTTGAGGCTGAAGCAAATCTTGATTGACTGGTTTTTAATGTAAAAATGAAATATAAAAACTGCTCTTGGAATTATTTTTTAACAGAACTTGTCTCTAATCCTAAAGTAACAAACATATATGATGATCAGTATTTAATATAATTTTTTTTGTGTGGCAAATTTCAAAGCATAGAACTTTGGAGATAAGGTTAGGACTATAATCCAGGAATTATCTCAGGGTACATGCTACAGCCATAAGCACTGCTGGCAAGTATTCTCAGGGCAAAGGGGAATGGGTAAATACTGAAATACAAGAATTTAAAGCAGATTAAGACAAATAAAGACAAACAACTTAATGTAACAGTTTTATAAAAACAGCTTTGTGAATGCAGTGTGCAATTTTAGTTAAATAGTAGGAAACTTCAACTTAATGAACTCCACTAACATAATTTTTTAAACTTCAAGTAACTTAGAAAAAACACACATACATACAACACTGTGACAGTAGAGAGAGGTGGAGAGTTTACTGGGTAGATATAATATTAGGATCTTCAGGATCTGATGATGTAGCTAGGACAGGATCAGGAGAAATGGATGTGGGTGGTTTTGGATCTACATAGTAGATAATGCTGTACTGATAAACGTGTGCAACTTTCTTGAAAAATGAATGAGCATCAGCTTGCTTTGAGGCCCTACACTTCTCACACAAAGTCAGGTTTTGTGTGATGTGCGGCTGTGTACCAAGTTTAAACTTACATATCTTCTGGATCTTGATTTTTAATTTTTATTTAAAGTATTATTTCTTCTATTCTTTTGCCAGTTACTCAAGAGTGCCTGTTGCTTGAGCTCCAGTTAACAGAGAATCTACTGTAAATAACTTGTGGCATTAATTAGGAGTTTATACACAAAGGGCAAAACTTGAAATGTGAGTTTTGACTTTATTTCTTAGGCACTTCATAAAAGGCAACTAAATGATTCAGAAAGTCATAACCAAGACCTGCGTAGTTAGCACTAAATTGCTTGTACTCTTTAAGAGCTAGCAATTCTGTGAATTGTGTCTTGTACTCAGTACTGTGAATTTCTCTATAATTATTATTGAAATGTTAAATATTAGAGGGCATGCCTAACTTTCTAGCCACAAGTTAATTTGAATATTCATATTTGCATACATACAGAATTTTAAAGTTTGAATGGACCTTTAGTGGTCTTCAGTTTAACCCCCCTGTGAGTGAGCTCCAGGGTGGATAAATGTGCTAAAGCAGCAGCCCCAACCTTTTTGGCACCAGGGACTGGTTTCATGGAAGACAGATTTTCCACAGATGGGGGTGGGAGGGTATGGGGGCAGGCCAGGGGATGGTTTCAGGATGATTCAAGCACATTGCATTTATTGTGCACTTTATTTGTATTATTATTACATTATAATATAAAATTAAATAATTATACAACTCACCATAATGCAGAATCAGTGGGAGCCCTGAGCTTGTTTTCCTGCAACTAAGATCCCATCAGAGACAAGTGTCAGTGTGGGCAAGAGGTGGGGACAGAAGTGGTAAATAAAATAATGGGTAGGTCATGTGTAGACTAAAATAAGTGTCAGATTCTGACTTAAAGCTGAGTAGGGAGGGGGCATCAAATATATGGTGATGGAAAGAGAGCTAATTCTGGATGGTGAGCACATAATACAATGCGTAGACAATGTGTAGAGTTGTACACCTGGAAACTAATTGATTCCAATCAATGTCACCCCTGTAAATTTAACAATAACAATAGTCTGCTACCAGCCACAGCTTGATTGTCTGTAACTTGCCATTCACTAATAGGGTTTTGATATGAATCTGCAAGCATTTGATTTATTATGGTCTCTATGCAGTCAGTCAAATCTCTCTGCTAATGTTATTCTGCATTTGCAGCTAGCATCACTGCCTCAGCTCCACTTCAGAGCATCAGGCATTAGATTATCATTAGGAGCACACAACCTAGATCCCTCACATGTACAGTTCACAATAGGATTTGTGAGAATCATGCTGCTACCTATCTGAAAGGAGGCAGAGCTCACATGGTATTGTGAGTAATGGGGAGCAGCTGTAAATATAGATGAAACTTCACTCTCTCACCTGCCGCTCACCCCCCTGCTGTGTGGCCCTGTTCCTAACGGGCCACAGACCACTCCTGCTTTGGGGTCTGGAGATTGGGAACCCCTGAGTTAAAGGTTAATGATGAGTGGGACTAGAACCTAGGTCTTCTGACTTCAGTTGAGTAATTTTTCACTAATCAGCAATAAAATCTAAAGAATCTTTATTACTCTCTGATAGTATACAAAGTAGGTCAAATTGTATATTATTCTTGAAAGTTGTCATGGAACTAATGTGTACTACACACATTGGTTAATGAGATTTTTACATACAGCTTTTATATAAATGGAAACCTAGTTTTGTCCTGTGACTTGAGAAGAATGAGGATTATGGGCCTATTAAGTAGAATACACTTTTTATAGATAATACTGTTTATTGTTATTTAAAATGAATACTCTATACAAGAAGCACATCAGTTTTTGTCTTTCTTATCCAAACTCCTATAAAAAATGAGAGAAGCTTCATATCAAAAGAAACTTGAGGCATGTCTGTATTTTTTAATCTTTAACAAATTTTTATTATTTGTTAAATTGATTCTGAGTTTTTGTAGCCATTGTCTTGATATATTATTCTCTATGCACAGTGATATAAGGGTATTTAGATCAGATTGCATCTTAAGTTTTTAGTTGTGGTGGGAAATGATAACTAGGCTTCATCGAGCTGTTCTATGTGTACTTAACATACATTATATCATAAATCTTCATAACAACCTAATGTGATAAAGTACTGTTCTTATTTCCCTTTTCTTAATGAGAAAACAGACTCCAAGAGGTCATGTAACTTTTTCTTGTCACACTGTAAAGTTTTTTTTTAAGATTCATTTTATTATTTGATAGAGAGAGGGTGTGGGGAGGGGCCAGAGCAGTCACCACAGCCATATATCATCAATTTTGACATAGTTTCATTCCACACAGGTGGATGTGGGGGAACACAGGGCTGGAACTGAACCAGGGGCCTCCCACATGGGAAGCATGCCTCTGTGAACCAGGGGCCTTCCATATGGGAAGCACACCCAGGGGCAGGAACTGAACTGTGGGCTTCCCATATGGGAAGCTCACCCCAGTTCAGCATATGGGTCCACATGGGCAGGGGCCGGGACTTGATCCCCAGACCCCGGGGCTGTAAGGCAAGCTCTCAACCACCTGAGCCATCCCAGTATCCCCAAACAGGAAAGTTTTGAACCTGGGCTTTTTGTTTTCTGCTTTTTAAGCTTCATGGTATCTGTCATATATGCATACTACCTATTTATTTACTGTTTTTTGAAAACACTCCTCTTTTAAACCACCTTCATCCTAAACATTCTATTCGTGAAATCACAGGTTTAATGTGACAATTATACTTTTATAATATTAGCACAAATATTTAACTGTACAAGGTTTTTTCAGTTTTTGATGCCAACTAAATTAATTTCAAATACCAAAATTTAGGGGAACCTCCACTGCATTATATATATATATATTTTTTTTTTTAATTAATTAATTTTTTATTGTTTTTGAGAGAGAGAGAGATCTGAACTGGGAGAACTCCCCAGTTCAGCACATGTTTCTGCACAGGCTGGGGCCGGGATTCGATCCTTGGTCCCTGGTGCTGCAAAGTGAGCGCTTAACCCACTGAGCCATCCTGGCTTCCCCTGCATTATATTTTTAAGGATAAACCTTAAGTTTTTCTTCCCTAGGAAATGAACAAATTTGTTCCTTTTGGCATATAGCTAGTCTGAAAGACTAGTTTTACTTTATAAGAAAGAATAGTATATAATTACAAAAGTAGGAAAATCTTGATTTTAATCTTTTTTCCAAAATAATCATAGACTATTTTTATTTTTTATTTTTAAGATTTATTTTATTTGAGAGAAAGTGAGAGAAAGAGAGATATAATAAGGAAGGGGGAAGGCCCAGAGCAAACTCCATAATTGTACATTGTTAGTTGTGACATGGTTTCATTCCACACAGGTGGATGTGCAGCCACGGGAGGCAGGAACTGAACCGGGGGCCTCCTACATGGGAGGCAAGAACCTTTGCCACTGAGCCTTCTCAGCGGTTACTGGTTACACCACAGTTTAGCATATGGAGTTTGCACTAGCCGGGGCCAAGAATCAAACTGCGGACTTTGTGATTGCGAGTGCAAGTGTTCAACTGCTGAGTTATCTGGCATCCTCTATTTTTATTTGTAATAAAGATTAAAATATTTTGTAGGTGTTAAAATTTTATATCCTAGCTAATTCATATCTGGGTACTTTGTTTCATTGGAATGTAGCCTTTTAATATTCTGTTGTACGCTTTAATAAACTATTATCTGACAGGTCCTGGAGTTGTTAATTCACAGAGATAGGGAATTTCAAGAACTAATGAAACTGGCACTTAATCAAGGAAAAATCCATCATGAAATGCAAGTTTTAGAAAAAGAAGTAGAGAAGAGAGACAGTGATATTCAGCAACTGCAAAAACAGCTAAAGGAAGCAGAACAGATACTGGTAAGTTGGCAGTCTGGTTCTTAAAAAAGGATGTTGTTTATTAAATATATATTTCTGAAAAATAAGTCTATTATCAGTATTTTGAAGTGGCAAAACACTTAATTGTCTAAGTCTAAAAGTGACAACTTGTCAATTTGGTTAAATAAAAGGCCATTGTCATTTTTTTTTTTTTACTTATTTTTTTCAGATAGTCTGCATTACTGTTGAACCACATTTTGATTATTGTAAGATTTAATTGGATTGAATTATAAAAATTGGAAGCTTTACCTTTATCATGTTCTGATAGAAATTTTAGTTTTTAATAGTCTAAGTCTTTACTTCAGTTTATTTATTTATTTATTTATTTTTATTTGTTGTTAAATTTAATGAGGTTACATTGGTTGGTAACAATTAGATAGTTTACAGATGCACTTCAGTTTTAAAAATACTTCAAAAATCAGTAAAAATATATTCCAGTTATATAAATTGGTTAAAAATTACGTTATTTAGTCTTCCATCCTAAACTAAGTGGGATTGGGATAGATGACAAGAACTCTAGTTTTCCTTTTCTTATTGGTGGCTACTATTTCAAAGAAGCAATCTGTTTGCTATTATTTGAGCAGTTATTTCATTAAATACTAACCAATGTGATTGTTATATAGTGGTAGTACAGAAACAGTTGACTCTGATTCTCATACAAACCAGACATAGCTGGCGTCTTTATCCCTGAGAAATATCTTCAAAAATGTGTCAAAACGGGCTCCTAATATATAGAAGCCTAAGCAGTTCAGGGTAAATTACCCACTCCTACTAAAAACATGACCCCAAGTAAATACTTTAAAATATATACATAATAAAATCTATTTTCCATTAGGAAAGTAGAAGGTAATACTTGCCTATCAAAAGATACTTAGAAAATACAGAAAAGTAGAAAGGAGAGGAGAAAATTACCTTTAGTTGTACTACTCAAAGATAGTCACTATTTAGTTTGGTATTGATCCTTTCAGTATCAGATATATTCATTTTCTACCTTACTGTCATTAGAAATGTACTAACAGACATCCTATTACTATTTATTAAAACTTAAGCATTTTTCATATAATTATATCTTTCTTATTTGTTTTTTTAACTTTCTGTTATAAATAATGCTTTGATGAATATCCTTTTAGAAAAGCTTTTTCTTTCTGCATTTTGGATTATATTCTTTAGATTAGGTAACCCCCCCCCCCAATCACATATATGCATTTTATAATACATACAAGTATGTATGTATGTATGTATGTATTTATTTATTATTGCTAAATTTACTGGGGTGACATGGGTTGGTAACAATTACATAGTTTCCAGGTGTATAATTCTACATTACATTGTCTACGCATTGCATTATGTGTTTACTACCCAGAATCAGCTCTCCATCTATCACCATTAATTTGGTGCCCCTTCCCAACTCCTACCTCCCCCCTCTCTTTTTTTT
>PVKE010020631.1:0-27308 GCA_004027555.1 Craseonycteris thonglongyai | reverse complement strand
TCTTTGTGACTATTTTCATAACATGTTCAAAGGGCAGTATTTTACAACACAAAGCTTCCTGATGGATAATACAGTGGTAGGACATAAAGTTTGAAAATGATTCATCTTTCCTGCAAAGGGCAATAAATCCTTTGTTTTGACCAACCATTGCTGGTGCCCCATTGGTAGTTATCGCAGACAACTTATGCAAAGGCATGTTGATCGACCTGGCGTATGTTCTGAAAGTTTTATAAATATTCTCACCTCTCGTCTGTCCTTTCATTGGTAATATTTGCAAGAGCTCCTCTTTTCTGTGAAGTTACTAAATACCATTCTCACCATAACTGCCAACTGTGCGGTGTCTGATATATCTGTTGACTCGTCAAATTGCAGAGAGAAGCAGTCACATATTTCCAAGTCAGTCTTGAACTGAGTTTGCAAGTCTTTTGAAATTGCATGTATTCTTCTTGTGACTGTGTTATTTGACAACTGTAGGTCTTGTATCGCTGACAGAATCTCACGCTTGTTAGAATATTCCTCAAACAAACAATCGGCAGCAGTCAGAAATGCTTCTTTTAACAACTCACCATCCTGGAAAGGTTTTTTCTTCTTTGCGAGCATGTGAGAAATTTTGAAAGAAGCAATGGTTGCCTTTTTAGATTTTTCCACATGTCTAGTGAAAACGGTCTGTTGAGTAGTTAAACTTCATTTTAGTTGATTTATTTTTTTCTTTCTTACTTCAGATTTAAGTGGATAATTCATATCAAAAGTGGTATGACTTGTCTGAAAGTGACGTTCAACATTATGTTTTTTCGGCACTGCAATACTACTGCCACACAACAGGCAAACACATTTACCTTTTAAATTAATAAAACAATATGATTCCTCCCAGTCTGTGTTAAAATTATAGGTTCGTTTTCTCTTATTTGGTCCACTCATTTTAGGACTAAAAAAATAAAAATAAAAATAGTTATAGAACTACAATATCATATCAAATTGCCACCATAATAATAGATTACCTACCTCGCTTTTATTTCATTTAAAATCGAATCTATCAAAACACTGTGATCCTAGCTAACCATCACGACCCGATCAGTCCAGCAACCGCAATCAAAATGGCAACTTGGCGTCTCCCGGTTGGGGGGAGGAGAGTGTAAAGAGCGCAGCGGCTACACAAGACGCGACATGTACAAAGGCGACAGCTAGGGAAACACTTATACATACGATATCGCAAACATACCAACGAATAGAATAAACCTGTGTAGATACTCAAACAATATTTTAAAATTCTAACAAATGTATAAAAATAAATGATAGTTTTACTTAGTGTTTATGAAAAACTTCTGATGCAGTCAAATAATGGCGGGTGCACACAAATCGGGCCGCAGGCGCCATGGCACAGGGTTGGGAATCCCTGTCCTAGAAAGTATATACAAGGAACACTGCTCAGTTCCTCCCAAGAGCCCAGCAATCTTGGGACAGCTGACACTGTGTAGCTATGTAGTCTGTAGAATGAAGCAACACCCTGTGATCAGATCTGCATTTATTCCATAGGCCCCAAGTGCATATGCCCACTGCTGAATTGGCTGCTGCACTTTTGAATTATAATGATTTCTACCGTCAAGATACATAATATAGGGGAAGCCAGGATGGCTCAGTGGGTTAAACGCTCACTTTGCAGCACCGGGGACCAGGGATCAAATCCCGGCCCCGGCCCGTGCAGACCCATGTGCTGAACTGGGGAGTTCAGTTCTCTCTCTGTCTCTGTATCTGTCTCTCTCTATCTGTCTCTCTCTCACTCTGTAAAAAAAAAAAAAAAATTGAAAAAAAAGATACATAATATCACGAAGTAGCAAAAGAGGCTGTGTGAGTATGTGGGTAGGAATAGTGTAGGCTCTTCAAAGGAGTGATCTTAATGTTATTGGGCTTCCTATGTCACTCTCTTTAAGATTTATTAAGTATATTGTTAATACCTATTTGGAGGACAGTATAAAACTCTTAAAATAAAAACAGCAATTTATAATTTTTTTATAAAAAATTATTTATCCATCAAATGCTCTTCTAGAAAATTATTCTAAGGAAATAATCGCTGTACAAATATTTATATACAAGGGCACTCACAAAAGTGTTATTTATAATACCAAAGTATAAGAAGCTATGTATGGAATTTGATTAAATAAATGATGGTATAGGTGTGTATGGGTATGTGGACATGTACCCATACATACACAACATGCCCATACACATGTATACATCCTCACATACATATTAGGACTGTCCAGAAAGTTTCCATCCATGTAATATAGAAAATAGAGATGTTTAGGGCTAAAATTTTTTTGGACAGCCCTCATATACAATAAAGTAATATTGATTCATTAAATATTATAATCAGTCATATTATTATTAACTTAGAAAGAGGTCTAGATTTTGTTAAATGAAAATTTTAAGCTAAAACAAGATGCATAGTATGATCTTATTAAATTTAAATATATACATAGAAAAGAGATCAGAATGCTCTAAACCAAAATATTAACAATATCATCTTTGGAAGTATTATAGGTAAATAACACTTTCTTCTTTATACCTTTCTATTGACTAAAGAATGCATAAAAACAAACAAGTACAAAAAAGAAATCCATCCCTGCGTTCTAGGACACAGAAAATTTTTTATTACAATGACAATTCAACCAGCTTCATCTCCCCCCATCCCCGCTTTTCCCCTGTGTTCCTGTTTGTATCTGCCCTGGGAGGCATTATGGTCCTGTTTTTAAGTTTGAACCAGGTAGTAGGTGTACTGGTATGACATACTTTATTCTCCAACTTACTGGCTCTGCCTAGTCAGAAAATCATTCTGGCTACGTGTTGAATAAAATCAGTCCAAATAATATTAGCATCTTATCTTCATGCTGTCAGAATATGCCTGTAATCTTCCAACTGCAATCTGGCAACCTCATGGATGAATAGTTCTATTCGTCAGAAGGTTCTTATTCAGGGATTAAAAATACATGGCATAGCTACCACCACTACCTCCTCTCACAACGATGGCAGACATCATTAATCACACTTTGTCCTGTGAACCCAGATGTGGCCTCAAAGTCTTTTCCAACACAGCTGTGCTCCAGGCAGCCCCTATCAATCACTTATTTCCACTTACATTGAAACCTATTAGCCGTATCTGCTCTGATTACTCTGGCTGGAATATTATTATTCCTTTAACTGGTTCCCAGGACTATAGAGTTGAGAAGCATGACCTCTTTCTTTATTTAATGATCTCTCTTCTAAATGTCTAGAACTTATAAAGACATTGCTGACATAAGGTTAATTCTCCAGGCGGCATGTTTTTAAAAGCCCCGACTTCCATCCCTAAACCACAAAAAAGAACTATTTTTGTTTTCAAGATCTTCAGGAATTACAGGATAAAAATTTGAACCTTATCCTCCCTACGATGACTACATTTATATTTTATATAAAATAATAGAATATTAAGAACAGTCACAACTATTAGCAGTAAGTAGAACCCCAAAAGGAATGTGGCAGACTAGAATGGAAAAGTTTTATATACATGGCACCAAAGCAATAAAGGAATCATTTTTGCATTCTACATCCACAAAAATCATACTTCTTTTACAGGTTACCTGAAAAAGTTATAAAATCCCAAATATGAAACTCACATATGAGACAGACAGGATCCAGCCTTATAGAATAATCACATGGGAACCTGGTTCAATATGATAGATTATCCACATATTTCTAACTTCCAGTCTCAAATCCCAAGAAATACACACACACACACACACACACACACACACACTACTGAACCTGGAAAGGTGGAAATGATGTGCCATCAGCAATCCAGAAATTTTGAAGAAGTCCTGAAAAATTAAAGATGGTGTGATCACATTGGCAAAAGAAATTACAGCCAAAATCAAGTAAAAAAACTATAAAACTAAGGGAATGGGAACTTCAGAATGGGAGAATAATAAAAATGGAAGAGGCAAAAGTCAAAGAAATAATAAAAGAAAAATTCCCCAAACTAGAGAATAACACATGTTTCCAGACTGAAAAAGCCCACAGAACGTTAAGCAAGTTGGAATAGACACATCTTGAGAAAATTTTACAGTACCAAGGATAAAGAGAAAGTTTCCATAAAGAGAGAGAAAAGATGACATGGGTATCCAACCTTTTGGCTTCCCTGGGCCACATTAGAAGAAGAATTGTCTGGGGCCACACATAAAATACACTAACACTAATGATAGCTGATGAGCTTAAAAAAAAAAGTTCCAAAAAAATTCTCATAATGTTTTAAGAAAGTTTGCAAATTTATTTGGGGCAGCATTCAAAGCCATTCTGGGCCACATACAGCCACGGGCCATGGATTAGACAAGCTTGACTTCGATTGAGCATCAATTTGGTAATCAGACTTCTCATCAGAAACACTGGATGATACCAGACACTACAAGACTACCTCAAAATTTTAAAAGGAAAGTATCTTTTTATTATTCAATTATAGTTGATGTACAATATTATATTAGTTTTAGGTGGACAATACAGTGCATAGACATTTATATACCTTACAAAGTGAACATCTCAATAAGTCTAGTGCCCATATGACACCATATACAGTTATTACCGTATATTGACTATATTTTCTATGCTGTAAAAGAGAAAGTATTTTGAATAGAGGGTTTTGTTCCTAGAAAAACTAACATTTCGTTAAAGTGCAGCAAGCAATGACAATTTTAAGTGCAAGAAACTCATGTTGCCTTAAAGGATTTATAAGGGGATTAAAATTTTAAAATGCTGAGGCCGTTGGGAAATTATATTTTAGTTTGAGAGAAAGAGGATTTGGGTTGCTTTTGAAAGAATTCTCAAGAGAACATTCAGAAAAATTACTAAAGATTTATATTTTAAATAGAGAAAGAATAAAGCAAAGATAGTCTTGCCATTTTTATTTTTTAATTAATTATGTTCAATGATAGTAGGCATTCAATATTATATTACATTAATTTTAGGTACACAGCATAGTGGTCAGACAGTTGTATAATTTACAAAGTGATCGCCCCCAGTAAGTCTAGTACCCATCTGGCACTGTACAGTTCTTACAATATTATTGACTATATTGCCTATACTGTACTTTAAATCCTGACTATTTTTAACTAAAAATTGTACTTCATCCTACCTTCACCTTTTTCACCTGGCTCTCCACCCTCCTTTTTTTTTTTTAGAAATGGTGCTGGAACAACTTGGACAACGTATGCAAAAAGCGAACCAAGATACAGACCCTAAACCTTCAGAAAAATTAGCTCAAAATTATAAACCTAAATGTAAAATGCAAAACTATAAAACTCCTAGGACATAGGCAAAACCCTAGATGACCTTGGGTATGATAACTTTTTAGAGACACACCAAAGGCACAATCTATGAAAGAAACAATTTATGAGTTGGACTTTATTAAAATTCAAAACTCTTGCTCTGCAAATGGTAAGGTCAGAATGAGAAGACAAGCCACAGACTGGGAGAAAGTATTTGCAAAAACACACCTGAGAAAGGATTGTTTTCCAAAACACACATAAACAAAAAAAATCCCTCTTAAAACTCAGTAATTAGAAAAATAAAAAACATTAAAGAATGAGTCAAAGATCTGAACAGAGATCTCACCAAAGAAGATATATATACGGTAAATAGGCATATGAAAAGATGTTCCATATCATATATCAGAGAAATACAAACTAAGACAACAATGAGATACCATTGCACACCTATTAGAATGGCTGAAATTTGGAGTACTGACAACATCAAATGCTGGTGGGGTTGTGATTGATACAGGTCATTATACGTTTGCTTAAACCCATAGAACATGCAACTGCAAGAGTGAACCCCATTGTAAATTTATGGACTTTGAGTGAGCATGATGCATCACTGTAAGTCCATCAATTGTAACAAATGTACCACTCTGGTAAGTGGTATTAATAATAGCTAAGGCTACACATATGGAGGTACAAAGGTTATATGGGAAGTCTCTGTACCGCCTTTTAATTTTTCTACAAATATAAGACTGTTCTAAATAAATCACATCTTTAAAAAAATATTACAAAAGGAAAGAAGGGAGGGAGGGAGGAAAAGAAAAAATGGGGAGGAAGGAAGGAAGGAAGGAAGGAAGGAAGGAAGGAAGGAAGGAAGGAAGGAAGGAAGGAAGGAAGGAAGGAAGGAAGTTAGGAGGTTGAGGATAACTTCTTCAGGAGCATAGTTAAGCAACAACAAAAAGTGTTATCCTTTGATATTCACTTAGTGATACATAAAAGTGGCCAGTTTTGAAGTCCAGGTTGGAATTTGGGATTTTAACTCTGTCCTTCTCCCTGACAGGGCAAAGGGCAAATAAACAGATCTACATCCCCACAGATCTCTCATCTGTCAGGGCAATAGCTGATTTCCTAGGAGGCTGTACAAAGTCCTCTTGCCTAGCCTCTGGAAAGGGCTTTGTCCTACACAGCAATAGCAATGGTTTCCTTCAACAACCACCTAGATTGCTTCCTTATATGCTTTGTCTCCTCTACCCTGGAATATACAAAGTGTACAACTCAGTCATTCCTCTATGGTATTTTCCTGACCCCAAAATGTGCAAACATAAGGATGGCCCAAAGAAATCATGAGGTAATCCTCTCAGAAACATAACAGCAGTTAGCTTTGTGTCCAAAGGACGGCTTATAGTTTTGCATATAGTTTTGATTCAACCCTCACAAACAGCCCTGTGAGGTGGCATGAAGAGGAAGCTGCCTCATTATATTTTAAAAGTGATAGCTACCCAGTACACATTTTCACTCAATGGCGTCTAGCGCCCCTACTGACTAGTGCAGTGAAGTCATCATTGTTCACACATGTGCATGGCAGTCCACTCTCCGTGGCTTCCAGGTTACATTGATGTCATACAAACCATTCTCATTATATTGAAAATGACTGGGATTTCCACACAGACCTTGTACACTAATAATAAGTCACACAATCAAGCTGTGTGCACTAGTACTCCCACCTCTCCAATAAGCCGCATTCCTTAAATTTCCTGACCATCCCTCATGTATTGGGTTAAATAAAACTATTATTAAAATTAATCTCACCCTGTTTTGGGGTTTTTTTTAATGTGGCTACTAGAAAATTTTAAATTACACATGTGGTTTACATTCTCTTTCTGTTGGGCTGATTTTTAACGCTATGCACAGTCTCTTACTGGTTTTCTAGAAATGCCACTGTGACATATTATGGTACCCTTGAATTTATATGCAATTCCATAGGTATTTGCTATAAGCTTTTCTTTGAGCATCAATCATAACCACAACTTGAAGAAAAGTGCCAATGTCTTGGGAATTTTAGATAAGTGTTTATGCTGTACAGATAGACCTATATTTTAGTAAAGACAATACCACACGGATCATTTGATCCTTGCTGAACTAGGAAACTGAAAATGGAGGTATCTTTTTCTTGATATTTATAAGACTTAAGATGTCCTTGCTGACTTTGAAAAAAGTTCAATCAAATAAATCCCTTCTTCCATCTGGTGAAATACAACTTAATTAAATGAAGAGAAACTTAATTATTTAATAAAGTCACAGTATGAATTAGATTTTTTAATCATGTATGATATTTTTAATATACCACAAAAATTAGATATATCAATTCTATTTTCTTTTTTTTAAGATTTATTTTATTGTTTTAGACAGAGACAGAGAGAGACAGAGAGAAGGGGGAGGGCCCAGAGCAGTTTCCATAGTTGTACGTCATCAATTTTCAACATGGTTTTGTTCTACACAGGTGGGCAGGGGACACACAGGGCGGGAACTGAGCTGGGGGCCTCCCACATGGGAAGCACACCCCAGGTCAGTATATGGGTCCACATGGGCAGGGGTTGCAATTCAATCCCCAGTCACTGGGACTGCAAAGCGAGCACTTAACCTGCCAAGCCATCCCCGCTTCCCCTCAATTCTATTTTAATTGTAATTATGGCAAAAGTTTTCATTTAGAAAAAGAAAAGTCCCTATTGGCTAAAGATTATAGAAACTATGTGGATGCAATTTGACAAAACTTCCCCACTTTTCCCCTGCCCCCAGTGAATAAGGTCATTTCAAAAAGGTAATTCCCTCAAAGGGGTCAAGCTACATAGTTTCTTATGTTTTATAAGATAGATAAGTGGGTAGATTCCAGACAGACCTTTGTGAGAACCTTTGCGATCTCAAAATAGAATTTTCCCAAATGCTTATGATTAAAATATGTAACCAAGAGGTACGGTAATCCTTCACTGATCTAGTTGGTTGAAGTGTTGGTTGGCTGCGCCCCAGAGCTGAATTCCCTTAGCTTTGCGTAGGTCACTTCTGGGAACACCACGTTTTCCTTTCTGAAATATGTTAGCACAGGGCTTGTCTGGCTGCACTGGCAGAGCACGCTAAACACACTTCCATCCTCACCGGATACTCAGGAACCGCATGTGATAGAAAGACTATTGCAATTGTCTAGCAGCCGTCCTCAAACTGCGGCCCCCCGAAAACATTTATCCGGCCTGCCGGGTGTTTTTGCCGCCGCTGCCTGTCCTGCTTAGCAGCCAACACGTCCCGGGCCCACAGTCCGGCCCTCCAACGGTCTGAGGGACAGTGAACTGGCCCCCTGTTTAAAAAGTTTGAGGACCTCTGCTAGAGACTAGGGAGCCTGAACTCGGTGTGCCATTAACTTTTCATGTGATTTAGGGAGCGCTACCTAACCTCTCTGGGCTTCAGTTTCGTCACCTGCAGAATGAAGGCATCACCCTAGATCAGTAGTTCTTAAACATCAGCATGCATCAGAGGGCATGTGAAAACATAAATTGGACAGCCCTATCCCTGGAGTTTCACATCCAGTAAGTCTGAGCTGTGCCCCAAGAAGTTGCATTTCCAAGGTGATGCTGATACTGCTGGGTTAGTGCCCACTCTGAGAGCCACTGACCACCTGTGGCATGTCCCTTGTTGCTCAGCCTTCTATGAATTTGTATGTGTCAAGTTCATTTGTGGGTTGGCTCCTCTTAATGTGAAAACTCCCTAAGGATCTCAGACAGCCTGGTAACTCTAAAATCGGCTTTTATAAAGCAAACCAATCATCAGAGATTCAGGCATCTCTCATTTTGATAAATGAAAACTAGATTGTTTTATTAGCATTATAAAATTATATGTAAAAAATACACTTTGCAGTTTGGACCAGAGATAAGTCAGTATTAATTTCTTTTCTCCATGTACCAATTACTGCTTATTCATCTAACCATTACATTTCAGCTGAAATTTAAATTTGGGAAACCATGTAGCACAGACTGCTTAAACACCCCTGCACAAAATTCTCTGATGTGCAGCGCTTTCTCCTTAGGTCACTTCAGCATTTTGCCATAAAGCGGAGAATCAAAAAGATTATTTAGGGGAAGCTGGGATGGCTCAGTGGGTTAAGCACTCACTTTGCAGCCCCAGGGATCGAGGATCGAATCCTGGCCCCGGCCCGTGCGGACCCATATGCTGAACTGGGGAGTGCCCCTAGTTCAGTTCTCACTGGGGCAAGACCCCAGCCCAGATCCTGCCCTGTGCAGCCCCGCCCACCTGTGGAATGAAACTATGTGGAAAAACCAATGATGTGCAACTATAAAGACTGTTCTGGGCCCTCCCCCTTCTCTCTGTCTCTGTATCTCTCTCTCTCTCTCTCTCTCTCTCTCTCTCTCTCTCTCTCTCTCTCTCTCTGTCAAAAACAATAAATAAATCTTTAAAAAAAAAAAGATTATTTAAAATAGTGTGCAACAAAACTATCCAAATTAACTCAAATACTTGTGATGGGAATTAGCTAGGTGGTTTGTTTTCAGTATTTTAGCAGTCAACCAAAGATTATGCCTTTGCTACATTTGATGCAGAATCTAGTTTTGGGTACAATATAGATACTTTGAAATGTCTTAAATCATGATAAAAAACTTTGAAAATGCAAATGCTAAAATCGTGACTACTAAGGACTTGCTAGCTATAATCGGAGAAGTCACCTGCTCTCATTTTACTTCTGCTTCTCTGTTCATGAAACAAGAATGGCAGTTGTCCTTTCTACAAGTGTTTATTGAGGACACACTTAATTTTAAGCAATATATTTCCCCAAGTTTTTAACTGAAAAATGCTAGTTTCCCTGTCAGAGTAGGTTGTCCCCTTTCACCAAGAGAGCAGTTTCTGAAGGTGCAGACCCCCGAGGAGATAAAGGGATGAAGGTGTCACCAGGCCTGCCAGCCAGCTGGAGATGGGTATCACAGCCAGCTCACCCCATTCCAATTCTCAAGCAATAATTATTACTAGCATCAGAGATAGCTAAGAGAGGGATGCCAGAATACCCCAGCAGTTGAGCACTTGCTTCATAATCACGAGGTCCGGGGTTCGATTCCCAGCCCGTGCAACCCCATATGCTGAACAGCAGTGAAACTGGTAACCACTGCCCCCCAGTGAGACCCCATATCCACCTGTGTGGAATAAAACCATGTCACAACTAATGATGTACAACTATGAAGACTGCTCTGGGCCCTTCTCTTTTCTCTCTCTCTTTCTCTCTCTCTCTCACACACACACCTTCTCTCAAACAATCAAATAAATTTAAGAAAGAAGAAAGAAAGAAAGAAAGAAAGAAAGAAAGAAAGAAAGAAAGAAAGAAAGAAAGAAAGAAAGAAAGAAAGAAAGAAAGAAAGAAAGGAGAAAGAGTCAAGCGTGCCTCTTTGAAGATTTAAAACATAGTATTCAATGTTAGCCAGGGCCCAGTGCTAATAGGAATGAAAGCTGATACATCAATTCTGAAAAGCAGTTTGGTAGGAATCATCATGATCTGTAGAAATTCACTTCCTTTAACTCAATAATTTCCTTTCTAGGAATCCATTCCTAGGAAATGTCAGAAACACTGACAAGATTTGTAATGCACAGAGTCACTCAGTGCTGTTTGTAATATAGAAAAACAGAAAACATCCTAAGTTTCCAATAATAAAGGAAGGGTTAAATAAATCATAGTTCATCAGAACGTCTTCCAAATTCGTTTGGAAGAATATTCAACGGTATAGGAAAATGTTCTTGCTGTTGCTGGGGAAAGTCAGCTGAAAACCTATAAAACCATATGATTCTAGGTTGGAATGTGCTGTGTCAAATGCTTAAGCTGGGAACGATGAATCCCAGAACTATGAATTGTGTTCTCTCTATGGCTTAGAGCTGGCCAAAAGAGAAACTAGTGTGAAATTTAGAATGCACAGTGACAAAGCCACCACTGCTTTGTGAAGGTGTTTGCAGTCAGATACAGTGAAGGACAGATAGGGAGGTGACTAAATGGGTTCCAGCCCTTCTCTGCTCTGCATCCAGCATTTCCTGCTTCTGGCCTGGCTGGCTGACCAGCAGTGGTCTGCAGCCGCACCTCAGATGCTGGCTGCAGATCCAGAGAAGACAAGCAACACAGAGGCAACAGCTCTCAAGAGACTTCTTCAGAGGTGCTTCCTTAGTGATCTCCCTTTGTGGCTGAACGTGTGCATTGGTTTCCTCTTGCTCCTATAATGAATCGCCACAGGCCTAGTGGCTTAAAAACAATACAACTTTATTCCCTGGCAGCTCTGAAGGCCAGATGTCCACAAAGTCAGTTTCACAAAGCTAAAGCCAATATGTCCACAGGACTGATTCCTTCTGAAGCTCTAGGGGAAAATCCATGTTCTTGCCTTTTGTAGCCTCTGGAGGCCACCTGAATTCCTTCCTTGGCTCATAACCTCTTGCTCGCAATGTTCCAATAGTCATCACATTTTCTAAGACTATGGTCCCAGATTTTATTCTGCCTCCCTCCTATTAAGACACACTACCAAACTCGGCCCACATGAATAACCCAGCATAATGTGCTTGGCTTGTTAGTTGAAGAATTAATGACTCTTCTCTTCTTCTAGTATCTCCGTTGTGGTCCTTCATTTATCTCCTCCACAACTATGGGAGGTCTATTTCCTGCAATAAATCCCATAGCATAGTGACTTTGCTCCCAGGTCTGCACTCTAACTGATAAAATCCCAATGCTATATAAAATGTGTGCTTATTTAAGGTGACCAGATTTTAACATTGGTAAAGCGGGACACCATTGACCGGGGGGAGGGGGTTCTTGATTAAAAATTGGGTCTATCTCCCGCCGTTCCCTAGCTTGTCGTGCATTCTTTCCAAAAATCGGGACTTTTTTAAAATGCTGCGGGACGCGGGACAAATTGTTAAAAATTGGGACTGTCCTGCCAAAAGCGGGACGTCTGGTCACCCTAGCTTATATATGTGTTAAAAAGCCTAAAAGAAAAAATATCAAGATGTTAACAGTGCTAATCTGTGTGGTCAAAATATAATTGTAGAGAGGAAGAGGGTGAACATATAGGACAGATAAGGAAACACTGAGGAATGGGATCCAGAGCATTCAAGAAAACATTGGCTTAAGCAGGAGGAGAGACACTAATAGAAGGAAGCAGAAAAGGATTGGTGTGGAAGGAGGTATGCTAGTAGGTTTGATGGCAGGACGGGAAGCAATTTCCTTCTTGTGACTTCTACTGTCTCTGTGAATTAGAAGGTGAGTTCACATGTTAAGATGTGGGGGAAGTAGCTGGGTCTGAAGTTGGAGAAGAGAAAACATCTGGACTGGTCCATGTGCAGAATGAGAGCATGAGCTGGCTGCAGGAGCACCATGGTGTTTGCACAGTGTTCAGAGCTCAGTTGAGCAGCCCCATGAGGCCTAACTCCCTGATTGGCTTTAGTTACATTCAATAACTGGGGTGCAGGAAAGAGAAGGCAGATAGTAGGGCCATCCAGACTTGGGCTTTACAGGCAAGTGAGAATGAAAGACAAAGGGGCAAGGGAGTTTAAGATCACTAGTGTAATTCTCTCCCTGGTCCCACATGGTTTAGAAGCTCAGGGAAAGAAAGAAAGGAAGGAAGGAAGGAAGGAAGGAAGGAAGGAAGGAAGGAAGGAAGGAAGGAAGGAAGGAAGGAGGGAAGGAGGGAGGGAGAGAGGAAGGGAGGAAAGGAGGGAGGAAGAAAGAAAAGAAAGAGAAAAAGAAAGAAAGGAAGGAAGGAAGGAAGGAAGGAAGGAAGGAAGGAAGGAAGGAAGGAAGGAAGGAAGGAAGGAAGAAAAAGAAGCACAGGGAGTCAGAATGATTTACCCAAAGCCACAGAACTGGCAGGGGCAGAACTGGAAGTAAACCCAAGTCTCTTGACAGAAGAACAGTGCTTCCCTCCTACAGCAGAGTGTAAGGTTACTCAAAGTGTGGTCTCCTCACCAAGCCAGAACCACCCAAGGTGGTTGACAGAGCCTACCGGTTCAAATGCAGATTTCTAAGTTCTGACCCATATCTCCTGAGTCAGAAATGCAAGACAGGTGGCCCTGGAATTTACAAAGCACCTCCAGTGGTTCTGCAGGACAGTAGGTTTAAGAATTGTTGGAATAGGGCAGAGGCCCTGCCTGTGAACAGAATATATAATTATGGCAGGAGGGCAAAGGAGGGAGGGGACAGATGCAGTTCAATATTGGGAGGCAAGAAACACAAACTTCTGGAAAGATGGGTGGGGAAGACAGGTTGGGGCATAATGAAAGTGAACAGACACCAGATCTTGGATTGCTCTACAGGGGTAGAGTGGGCTTATACTCACATTAACAAAGGGCCAGACCAACGGGAAAACCAAACACAACCCGTACCCTTTTCTCACAGCATTTTCTTTCTTGTTGAAGGCTCAAGGATATTCATAATCCAAGCAATACCTGTGCTTCTAAGACTTAAAGAAATTCAACATCCTCAGTTTTCCTACTGACTAAATAAATAAGCAAAGCCAATGGAACTACCACAGAATCAAAGGGCTCTAACTCCAGACCTGGAGTAAGGACAGGCAGGGCTCCTTGACTCAGTATTTCCAGAAATAAAAACCTGTGTTCCCAAAGCTGGTAGACAAGCTGTTACTGTTTCAAAAGCTACCAACATTCTGGGAATGATGGGATGGCTCAGCAGGTTGAGCGCTAGTCTTGCAGTCCTGGGGTCCAAGGCACATGTCCCGGCCCCAGCCCCTTGCAGACCCATATGCTGAGCTGGGGTGTGCCCCCAGTTTGGTTCTCAGCGGGGTGAGCCTTCCATGTGGGAGGCCCCCGGTTTGGCTCCTGCCTCAGTGTGCTTCCCATGCGGGAGGCCCCCAGCTCGGTTCCCGCCCTGCGCAGCCCCTCACCCACCTGTGGAGTGAAACTATATTGCAAAGCTGATGACGTGCAACTATGGAGACTGCTCTGGGCCCTCCCCCTTCTCTCTGTCTCTTTCTGTCAGTCTCTCTATCAAAAAAACAATAAAAAATAAATCTTAACAAAAAGCTACTAACATCCAAAACCCACGCCAATTGGCAAAAAGAACAGATGTGCCTCCTTGTAGTAGAAAGCCTCATGGGATTGGCACTGAAAGATCTAAGCTAGAGGTTTAGCTTCATGCAGCAGAGATTTAAACAAAAAAGCATCTTGTCTCTACAGCAAATTTATCTATAAAGTGTGTAACTGTGTAATCGGGTACATTTATCTAAAACTCATTTCTATGTATAAAACATCCCAGGTGCAAGGAAAGATTTTTTAAATGTGTTTCTGTTTGTTTTGATCAACACCTGATGCTAAAAATACTAGCAAAGGCAGTCTTGAGATACAGAATCACAGGGAGTTAGGTGAATATATAATGAATGCATTTCCTCTTGTCTGTCCATGGCTTGCTAGCATCAAGCTTGTGTTATCGCTCAGAAAGTTAGATGTTTTAAGGAATATGAGAAGAAAATCATAAAATAATGACTTAACTTTCCTACTTATTGGTACAAAAAAATTAGGCTGATCAGATGTATCATTTTTTAAAGATTTATTTTATTGCTTTTGTCTTTGTTCTTTTTTTTTTTTTTTTGACAGAGACAGAGACAGAGAAAAGGGGGAGGGCTCAGAGCAGTCTCCACAGTTGTATGTCATCAGTTTTCGACATGGTTATGCTTTCATTCAACACAGAGGGGTGAGGGCCACGCAGGGCAGGAACCAGGCTGGGGGCCTCTTTCATGGGAGGCACTCCCTCTCAAGCCAGGAGCCAAACCAGGGACCTCCTACATGGGAAGCTAGGTGAGAACTTATCTGGGGGCCTCCACACCCCAATTCAGCATATGGGTCCACACAGGCTGGGGCGGGGATTCAAGTCTTGGTCCCCTGGACTGCAAAGGAAGCTCTTAGCCTGCTGAGCCATCCCAGCTTCCCGAGATGTATCATTTAAAATGGAACAGAAAACAACAGTAGTGTCCTGTTTCAAATGATACATATAGTCAGCCTAGTCTCACCGTGTTAAATTCAAGGTGTCAATAGGCTGACCATGTGTACCATTTGAAACAGGACAGTACCATTGTTTTCTGTCCCATTTAAAATGGTACTTCTGGTCAGCCTTGAAAACATGGAATCTCAATGACTATAAGCCCGGGGTTTGTGATGCTCTGGATATCCCAAGTTACTTTTACAGGCATCCCCAAATTATCAACTTAATGTATCACATGTGCTCCTTAAGGTTAATAAAATTGGACAATAACAGGATGCTACCACACCAAACATCTTGCAAGATTTACTAGTTTATATTTTCATATATAAACATAAAATGATCTTGAAGAAATTTTCCTGAGTCTATTGGAGTGATCAACTTTAAAATTTTACTGCTACATATAAATGCTTTTTCCCTTTGCTATGTCAAGCCCATTTTGGCAGATACACATGCCCTCATACAAAATGATGAATTTATAAGATTACTTATTGGAGCAGTTTTCATAATAGAAGTGTCCAAGGCAGGAAACTGGCTTAATAAACTATGGTATATCTACACCATGGAATACCATATAGCTATAAAAAGAAAATAAGGACGCCACTCTTATGGCAATATGGAAAGCTACAAAGAATGTGCCATTAGGTTTTAAAAGATAAAGCAAAGCAAAACAAAAGATCAAGGTACAGATCACCGTATAAAATATGCTCCTATCCTCTGTGGCAGAAAGGGGGTAATATGTATTTTTATATATAGGTATCTGCATAAAGACCCTGGAAAGACACATAAGAAACAAGTACATGGCAGGGAGTAAGACTTCTCAGTGTATACCTTGTTCGGGTTTCTAGAGTTTTGAATGATGTGCATATAGTACTCGTTCGAAACAAATAATAAAATTTTAAAAGAGAGAGAATGATATAAAAATATTTAAAATGTGGCACTGATGACAAAGGAAGAAAACATACCTGTTTGTTTATTGGGTTTATTATCATTTCTTTCCTTCCAGCAAATACTTACTGTTGGCCTAGTCAGATTCAGTACCTGCAGGCTCATGGTCAAGTCTAAGTGAGATTTTTCTCCTTTCTTTCATCCCTTCATTGGGCCAGTCACCACATCCAGTCCAAGTAATTAAGTGTCTAGCCCAGCATTTCTTCTTATCCTCCACTCCTTTTGCCTAAGTTCAGGCCACCAGCTTCCCTTCCCTGGTTTCTTACAACAGCCTCCCCTTGGTGTTCCTGTCTCTAGTCTTGTCCCTCTGAATCATTCTCAAAGGTGCAGCCAGAGTATTCTATAATATTTAAAATACATATTTGAGCTTATCCCGTTCTGGGTAAAAGCCTTCTTCATCATATCCCCTTCTTCCATTGCCTTCTAGATAAACTCTAACTCCTTATTCAGCACAGAAGGTTCTTCATGATCACACTTCTGTTTCCTTTCCCAGCCTCATGCCTTCCTAAGCCTACACCCCACTCCCCAATGCCATTCGGAAAGTACCAACCCAATCTTCCCAGCCGCCATCTCTTGTCTCCCAGACCTTACCAGTGCTATTTCCTTGCAGAGAACACTCCTATTCTGCTATTCGCTTTCTCCAGCCAACTGTCATTGGTTCTTTAAGCCCCAGCTCTGATAGGGCCTTTGTGGGAAATCTTCTCTGACATCCTCCTCATATGTCTGACATTTTAAGAGTTAATGAAATTGAATTATAATAGGATGCTACCTTGACAAACACAGAACAAGGTTTACCAGTTTCTACTTCAATATACAACCACAAAATCTTCAAAAAGTTTCCAGATTGTTTTGGAGTGGGCAACTCTAAAACTTGTGCTAATTTGCAAAACTTTAAATGCTTTTAGCCTTTCTGGGTTAAGTAACCTTTCTCTATGATCCTATAGCAAATCCTCCACCATCTGCATTCCTCTATCATGACAATAACCACGCTGTCTGGCTCCCTCACCAGACTGTTAGCTTCTTGGGGACATGACACTGCTCTTAATTGTTGCATTTCCAGGACCTAGCACAGTGTTGACTGTAACTTATGGGATATTGAGCAAAAGGTAATTAAAGGGAAACACCCCTGAGCTACTCCTAACCTATTTCTACCTGGAAGCTTGTTAAATGAGGTTGCACAATTGTCATGAACTCCCTACTTCTGAGCAATGACAAAGCCCTTTACAGTTAGACTTACAAGCAGGAAATGAATCTTTTGCTTTAAGAGGTTTTTAAATGCCCCACCCAAAGCCATGGGGCTGAGAAAGAAAATCTCACGGAGAGAACATTCTAAGAGCTTTCATAAATAAAACCTAGAGCAGTCCTTTCCAAGGTTAAGAGACAAAATCTAATAACTCTTTGCGACTACTAAAGCAAGACCCGTAGCCATCTCCAAATTCGTTGTAGATAGGTTTGGACACCACATAGATACACAACTTCATTGGAAGAAAATAACCTAGTCTGTACCAGAACTTTTCTTTGTTGTAACAGTTAAAGAAGGATTACCAATTGCTTTGGTAAGGAGAAATTAGAGGCTTATATCAGACTCACCATGCAGCTTTATTTCTTGGGTACTACAAGATGAATTAGTAAATATACAATTCTCACTTATAGATTCAGTTATTTTCAACAAAGCTTTATGCTAAACAATTTCCAGTTATTATTATAGACACCTGGACCTAGAAGCTGCCACCAGAAGCTTTAATTATAATTTGATAATTACAATCAAAATTCTAGTTTTCAGGATGGGCAAAAGCAAGCATTTTTCCCAGGCCCCTGGCACCCTGTGTGTGCTCCCCACCCCACACCCCTTAAAAATGGTGTCTTACGAGGGTTCACTTTTATTTCAGTGTGTGACATGCACACATAATTGGTGCTCAGGATTTGTTGAATGAATAAGTGGATGAATGAATGAAATTTACATGCCACCTGCCAATATTTCAAGTTCTACAAGTACATTTTAACATCTTACACCTTGTATTACTTTTTCTCCTTCACAGGCATAAATCTTATAAATGGATTTCATGTACTTCTGCTCTGTTATATTAACAGCTCGATGTAGCTCTAAAGCCAAAGACTGTATTTTCTTCTACTATTAATCTTTCTCCAGCTTGTGAGCTGGAGAAGTCATAATGATGGGAGTTGTCATAATGAACCCAAACAGTAATTGTAATAAGAAAAAGGAGGAAGAACATTTAAAAAGAAAATGTCTCTCTCGCAGCACTACAGATAAATGACCCTATTCTCTCCCAATTCCAAATCCACACAGTTGTATTTGTTCTTGCCAAGATCATTAGGTACCAGAAGACCATTTGACATTAGTGAGAATAATGTTTTCAAAAGAAATAATATATTCATGTTAAAAAAAAAATGCATACCTCTTCTTTCTGTAGGTTCCTGTCCAATTTGCTAAAGTTGAAGAGTTAAAATGCATTTAAAATACTTTATGTAAAATTTATATGAATGAGACATGATAGTGAGTGGCCTTCCTTAACCAAGTTTCTTAAATCATGTTAAGCAATGACTTCAAGTTAAAAAAAAACCAAACAAACAAAAAAAACAGAAACAGACCCATAGATATAGAGTACAAACTGATGGTTACCAGATGGAAAAAGGGTTTGGGGTGGGTAAAAAAGATGAAGGGATTAAGAAATACAAATTGTTAGTTTTAAAACAGTCATGGTAGTGGTGGGGGGGCGGGGTGGATTGCTGGAATGGCTCAGTGGGTAGAGCACTTGCTTTGCAGCCCCAGGGTCTAAGGATCAAGTCCCGGCCCCGGTCCATGCGGATCCATATGCTAAACTGGGGTGTGCACCCAGCTCAGCCTCTGCCCCAGGCTTGCCTCCCATGTGGGAGACCCCCAGCAGGGTTCCTGCCCTGCACAGCCCCACACTCACCTGTGGAATGAAACCATATTGAAAACTAATGACGTACAACTATGGAAACTGCTCTGGGCCCTCCTCCTTCTCTCTATCCGTCTCTGTCAAAAATAAGTAAATAAATAAATAAAAATCTTTAAAATATATATAATAAAAAATGGTCACAGGGATGTACAGTATAGGGTATATAATCAATAATATGGTAATAACTGTTTAGTGCCAGGTGGGGACTAGACTTTTCAATGGGCTCACTTCATAAATTATATAAAATTATAACCACTAGGCTATTCACCTGAAACTAATATAAAATAATATTGAATGTCTACTGTATTTGAAAAAAAAACAATCAAAGATTTGAGTAAGAACAGGTTTAATGCTAACTTAGTTAAATATTAATTTGGGGGCTTAAAAGACTCCTTCTGCAGTTCTTTTCTCCTCTTAAAAGAAAAAGAATGCCTGATCATTTTGGTAAGTTACATCTTCCCGTCATTCTGAAGCATTGAACATACGACAAGAATTGCTAGAGAATATAGAGAAATTTATAACACTGCTAAATCATTCTGACACCCTCTGGGTCCTGATGGATTTAGTAATGAGTTCCACAGTGAGTTTTCCAGACGAATGAAGTAATTATGTGCTCAATCCAGAGGAAGAAGTAAGGCCTTCTGCTGAAGTGCCAAGAATTAGCTTGAAATGATTGCTCTAACCACGCTGGTCATTTAGCAATAATGCTGTAGGAAGGCGTTACTTATGTTAAATGTATATTAATTTCTTATTGTTTCCTCCCACACTGCCCACATTCGTGCCCTGGTGCTCAAACTTCCTCCAGGTAAATTAATGACAAAGAAACCTGATCTTATCCCAGTATCTATACTTTAGGAGAGTAAAAGAGACAGTTTTAAAATAAAGAAATTATTTTTTCTCCACTATCTTTCTTATGTTTCCCAGCTTCCTTAATATTGTGATTTTACATTCAGCCCAACTCTTGCACAAAAGCGTACAAGCAGAGAAGTACTGGGCTAAGTTCGGATTCTCCAACCTGGTGGCACATTGGAATCATTCAGAGAACTCTTAAAACTGTCCCATGCCCAGCCCCCACCCCAGGCCGGTCATGTCAGAAGCTCCAGCGCTAGAGCCAGGTGTTCATTTCTAACATTCTCCAAAAGATTCCAATGTGCTGCAAGTATTGAGAATATTTAGGAGAACTGAGTCAAGTTGATGGGGTGTGCTTCAGGTCTTCAAAAGGACAGCTAGTTTAGTTCCCCTGCATGGGTAGAGCATTGAGCCAGGGGATGGGAGTCTCTTGCAATTGGTGGCATAAAAGAAAGTGAGGAATGACTTATATTTAGGAATTTGCCTACGGAAAAACTTTTAATTTGTTTAATTAAAAAGACTTTTCAAAATCACACACCATGCTAGTGTAGGGACCCTCTGCAGCCTACTATATGTAACAGGAGAAATCAAATAAAAAAGCAAAGCAATTGCTATGTACACAACGTTCCCAACACCAAGTTTTTTAAATCAAATTAGTTTCTCTCTGTGGAGAGGTCTGTATAAACCTCACTAACTTCTAAAGAGAGTCAATGCCAAGAACACAAGAACCTCCTGGAAAAATTAAGCCAATTTCTTCCATAAGAGAAAAAACAGGAAGAACGTTCTACCCAACTTGAAGGAGAAGATGCTTCACTGCTATGTCACCTAACATGACTGCCCTTGCCCCCGCCCCCAACCCAGTGTGACCTCATTGGCACCATAGTATTTCAGGATGATTCCAGGGCTAGTGATGTGGCCGATGAGCAGGAGCAACAGAGCACCCTCAGGTATCTGGTAGTGATTTAGTGGAGGGCATCCTAGGTGACTTTTTCAAGGACTCTCCCTTACCCTGAAGTGAGACCACTGAACTCATGGCCCCCATGGCCAGTGGGCCAAATGTATAACCATCATGGCCGGTAAAGCTACATTATATGTTTAGGTTGTATCTTCTTACCAGCAATGCCTACAGAAGTGCCAGTATCACTGAGTGCAAGATGATTCTCTTGAATTTCTACTTCAAGAGTGTTTGCTGTGTCATACCTGTCCTTTGCCCAGTTTGTAGGAATAAGCAAGATTTCCTCCACGTTGTTTTTTTGTTTTTTCTGTAAAATACAAGCTCTTTGAGGGCATTAGTCTTTGCTTTCAAGTCGTCTGCAAGCATTACAGAGTGTGGGAGATCTTGTTCCTCTTTCTCTATTAATTTAATGGCATCTGGTGTGGGTTCTAAATGTTCTGATTTTGTTGTTAATAACTACATTGGCCAGGATTTTATTTTTATTGAAAATATCCATGGTTAGCAAGTTCATTTGTTCACACTTTCTAAAAAACAATTTTTGCAATATTTTTTTAAAGCCTTAAAAGATGCATACTCTATAACACAGAATTTCTGCTTCTAAAAAATGTCCAAAGGAAATAAATATATAAATAACATATATGTGCCAAGATTAACTATAACAGAAAAAAGTTAGCAATCATTTAAGTGAAGAATGATTGGTTAAACATATTATGGTATATCTGTAATGACCTCTGGGATCCATGGGGTTCACCCTTGTTGATGTCTCAGGGGCCACCATGTAGGGAAGGAAGAAAGCTGGTGGGAGCTGAGATGGGTGGGGTCCTGGATCTCACATTCCTGCTTCAACCTCAAAAGTTTCAATTTTATGGGTTTCATATACAGTGGTTCCTTTTGGAAAATGAATTCTGCTTCCAAAAAAAAAATAGTTGGAAATTGACTGAATATTATTGAAAAAGAAAGAGGTTCATAGTACTTTGGAAAGTGAAAACGTCTGCAAAACTACTTCAGATTCATCTCATTTTTGTTATTATATATGTATATATATAAATATACATAAAACACACACACACAAAGAATTTATATACTAGTGAACATCTTATTCTTTGAGGTAATAGAAAGTTATTTTTAATGTTAAAAATACATTTTCAATATGATTTTCAATAATTTTTTTGTTTTTCAGCCATTAAGATGGCTACAGCAACTGAATAGTTAACTACCAATTTTTCATCTTAAGACTATAATTTCCATATAAGAATCTAGAAACTGTTTGCTCAATCCTTTTTAGAGATAGAGAAACTGAAGTGTTAAATAATACTGTGAATTACTGCAAAATTGAAAAATCATCAGAATTTCTTAGTTTCCCCTTCAGCGTGTTTAAAGTATTACATAGAACCCATCAGTTTTTCAAAGTTGGACAAATCAATTGGTAGATAGAGTAAAAACATGTTTCCACAGTAAAAACATAAAATTCTTACATAGTTTGTATTCATTGGAACTATAACAGCAAAGAGATGTTAATCAAAAGTTACTATAACCAGAGACAGATGGCAAGGTAAGAGGAAACTGGCAGGCAGGAGAAAGCATGGCAGTTCGACAGCGAAAAGTGGTGGGGAACAGTTGGAGCAGCTGCTTTATCAGCACACCGTGCACAGTGGTGGCACTTAATTCGAATATAAATGATGATAGTGGTAATGCTGCTGATGACGGTGATGACAATGGTAGCACTAGCCTTTATTGAGAGATTTCAATGTACTAGCACCGTGCTAAGCACTTTACATGTTTATTAGCTCTTAATCCCAACAACATCCTTATGGAACAGGAACTATCAATGCCCTTATTTTCCTGGAGAGGAGACTGAAGAACAGAGAAAATACACAATGAGTGTCGATGCCAGGATTTGAAGTACTTCATTAATTTTATGTTCAGCACTCTGAATCTAAAAATATAAATGACAGAATTTTCATTTCCTGAAAGTTAAAAATATTTTGTTTTGTTTTTGAACATGCTGAAGCATAATGAGAAAAAGATTTCTGATGCCAATAGACCTAGATTCAAATCCTGGATTTGCTACTTTTCCTCTCAGAGCCTCAGTTTTCTCATCTGTAAAGGGGGCTAATAGTTTTCACCTTACCCAGGTGCTGTGAATAAGATTTAATACATAAAATCTTGGCCCAGAGTATGTTGCACGTGGGTATGGAATAAATGGAAGTCGGTACTGTTATTAAGGCAAGAAAATGAAGCAAGTGAGTAGACTTAATTGAATAACATTTTAAATTATTTTACTTGGAAAGTGAGCTGATTCTGGGTGGTAGGCACATAATGCGATGTATAAATAATATAATGTGGAATTGTACAACTGGAAACAATGTGATTGATATCAATAAATGTCACCCCAATAAATTTAACAAAAATAAATAAATAAATAAAATTAATAAATAAATTATTTTACTACTAAAAAGAAAAAAAAATGCTTGAGTAAATGGACCTAGGAATAAGTATGTTCTTATGGTGATTACAGCAGTTTCTTGAATAATGCCATTTTATTCCATGTCATTTTGTTACAACATTGATGAGATGCCGTAGGAAATAAACTCTTGTCTTTATCAATTACCCTTGTTTATATCAATTACCCTATGGTAAAATTAGTTTAATTATATATATCATTTTGCCTAAAGTCACAGAACCTAACTATGACACTAAGTAAGGACCTATTCTATACACTTTATTATCTAACCCAGAGGATTTTAGAAAGGTAAGGGGCCCTATTAATAATTTGTCTGGAATAACAGGTACAAACAGACTCCGTCCTGGCCAAACCAGGTTATGCAGTCACCTGTTGGTAAGCAGTGGTTTCAAGCCTGTACTATGGGACTTTCTGGAAGCTTTCACCTGGCCCATCAGCCTCTCCTTCAGGATGTTCATTAGGCTACAGAGGGAGGTATATCACAGAGGAAATTCCCTAGGCTGTGTGCTAGCAATATGCAGGAGACTATGAGTTTAAATTGCTTTCTACCTAGAGGAACTCTGTTCCTAAGAATTATCTGGAAGAACCAATCCTCATCTAGAACACATGCTCTAGTACAGCATCTAGTCATATGCATACCCAGCTCTACATGGTCACTGAAGGACAAGACTGTACAAGTTCATAGGTAGGAATTTAAAAATCAACTGCCCTCTCCCAGCCCCCATTACCACCCATGGGTTCTCCTTCAAGAGCCTCTTCTTCCCTAGTAGCTGTGAATATGCTACATATACATCATGCTTTCTGAACATTATGTACATCTTGCCATGACAGGAGACTTGGCTTGCATACAGCACTTCTCATTCACAGGATCACAGGACATCAGAGCTTCCAGGCATTCTTTACTACAGCCTCTTCATGTCAGGTGACTTGACTTAACCAAGGCCACACACCTAGCTAACTAGAAGAGCCAGAACCCAGGACTGTGCTCTTAGCATGCTGTTCTCCCCATTCTTTCACAGCTGCCTCCCAGAAAAATAGGCCTATCAAAGTACAATATAATAATCCCAAAAATAACACACGATTTCAGATTTGTCAGAGTTACTAATAGGAATTGCATATTCTCCCATTGTAGTCTATAACATTCTTATAATTAGACAGATTTTTTTCAGTTCTCATTGGGAGAAAACTAGTATTATATTTAATTTGACACTTTACATTCTCTATATTAGCCACATAATAAAAAGGCTAAATAATACATGTACAACAAGGCCGGATGATAAACATAGCCTCCAAGTTGAGACTTTATTTCCCAACATTAACATAGATAGAAAATTTAAAAAAAAGAAAAAGAACAGATATCTCAAGACAGAAAGAATGAGGAGGCTAAAAATAAAAAATTGACAGTCACTAATCTAGTGATTAAGGCTTTTAGTCCAGGTAAATAAAGAAAAAGTAACCCAAGTTTATTGGTTTCTATTATCTAAAATAGACATTTTTCTATCCTTTGTATTTAGTATGGTAGTTTAGAATAAGTCAGGAAATTGGGATTGAAAGAGAACTAGATAAATGCTGGTCATCAAGACATTGAATAATATCCAAGAACACACTTTTTAAAAGACAAAATAAAAGTACTTTGCTTTGAATACATCTTTCTTCCTAAATGAGAAGAGAAATGGTTTAATTGGAAAATAAGGAAATGTGAACATTAACAAACAGATTTGCAAGATAGTGGGCTCCTAGACATTCCTAGCCCTGTCCTTTCTCACATTTCCTCTTCTGACAAAAGAAATTCTAACTTCTCCTAACTCTTCTTAAATTGTGTTTAAAATGCTCATTGAGTCAGAACAATTGGGGTACATGGGTGGGGGAGTGGAGAAAAGAAATAGAAAGCATCTAAATTGGAAAAGAATAAATAGATTTATTTTTATTGGCATATGGCATGATCTTATATACAGAAAATACTGAAGAATTTAACAAAAAGACTATTAGAATTAATAAACAAGTTCAGCAAGGTTGCAGCATTCAAGGTCATTATTCAAAAATCAACTGTATTTTGGTACACTACTAGTAACAAACTAAAAGTGAAATAAAGATCACAATATAGTTTTAATAGCACAAAATTAATAAAGTATTTAGAAATAAATTTAACAAATGAATTATAAATTTTATACACTGCAAACTATAAAACAATGTTGACAAACACTAAAGAAGACCCAAATAAATGGAAAGGTATTCTATCTTCATGAATCTAAAGACATAATATTAATAAATTGGCAAAACTGCCCAAATTGATCTATAGATTCAATGCAATCCCTATGAAAATCCCAACTGGCTTTGGTGCAGAAATTGACAAGCTAATCATAAAATTCATATGGAAATACAAAGACACCAGTACAGCCAAGTCAGTCTTGAAAAAGAAGGACAAAGTTGGAGGATTCACACTTCCCAACTTCAAAACTTATTACAAAGCTGCAGTAATTAAGACAGTGTGGTACTGGCATAAGGACAGACAGAGATCAATGAAATAAATGTGAGAATTAAATTATGTTCAATTAAATTTTTATAATGGTGTCAGATATTTCAATGGAGGAAAAATTATCTTTTCAAAAAATGACACTGGGGACAACTGGATATTCACATGTAAGAATGAAGTTAGATTCCCTTTTCATACCATATACAAAAATTAACTGAAAATCAATCAAAGGTCTATATGTAAGAGCTAAAACTATACAACTCTTAGAAGAAAATATAGGGGTAAATCTTTGTGACCTTGAATTAGGCAATAGTTTCTTACATATAATACCAAAAGCATAAGCAACAACAGAGAAATAGGTTAATGAAACTGTATCAGAATTTAAAACTTCTGTGCTTTCTTCATCAAGAATGCAAAAGACAACCCATAGAATCAAAGAAAATATTTACAAATTATATATGTGATAGTGGACTTGTATCTAGAATATATTAAGAGCTTTTATAATTTAACAATAAAAAGACACATAACCCATTTCAACAGTGGGCAAAGAATTTGAACAAATGTATCTTCTAAGAAGATATACAAATGGCCAATAAGCATGTAAAAAGATGCTCAACAATTTGAAAAACACAAATCCAAACAATGATTAGGGAAGGGAGGGGAGTGGTGAGTTATTATATAATGGACCATTGCTGTTTGGGATGATGAAAAAGTTCTGGAAGAGAATAGTGAGATGATCGCCCAACATAACATTGGGATTATACTTAATGTCACTCACTTAGACACTTAAAAAGAGTTAAAATGGTAAATTTTATTCTATGTACATTTTAGAATAGTAAAATTAAAAAACATAATGAATGCTACTTCATACCCACTGCACAGCTATAATCAAAAAGACAAATAAGAAAAAGACCAGAGCTCCTACGCCCCGCCCCCACTGAACCACCAGCCCCCCTGCTGAAAGAGGAATCTGCTATTGTGTCTCAGGCCCGCCCTAGCTCCTACTCACATGCCCCCACCCCTGGCCACACCTTTACTACCCTGCTATCTAACAGCTAAGACAGCAACCTGAAGTGCCCCAGGACACAGAAACTGTCTGCTTCCCCCAACCCTCTCTCAAAATCTCCTTCTCCCACAACTGAGCCCAAAAGAAAAACTAAAGAGAAGCCCATCTGATAGGCAAACCCCCAGAGGGAAAACAGACTCATGCGTAAAGCAAAAAGAACCACATCAAACACAATGCACACCTCAGAATCCAAAGCCCCTCCAGAAGATCAGGGACAGTCTTTAGTAAAGGACCTTGCACACTTGGAATCAAATCTAAGTGAAACAGAATTCAGGGCTGCATTAATCAAGACACTCAGAGAGCTCACTCAATGCTGG
>PVKE010020630.1:0-27291 GCA_004027555.1 Craseonycteris thonglongyai | reverse complement strand
GTGTGGAACCATATGCTGAACTGGGAGCTCCCCCAGTTCAGTTCTCTCTGTCTCTCTGTCTCTCTGTCTCTCTGTCTCTCTCTCTCTCTGTCAAAAATACATAAATAAATAAAAATATATTTAAAAAATTTTTCTTTTTGCTAAGACTGATCCAGTGATATGGTCTATCTGATTGTTTTTGGGATATTAGTAGCAGTTGATTCTTAGATGGAAGGGTCTCCTGTAAACTTTCAGGAAGCCTTCATCTGAGTGCTACTCTAATTCGGAGCAAGGCAATAGGTGGTACCCAGTCTCACCTCAAGTGTGCTTCCTGGCATATTTTTGCCTGGATCAGGAGAGTGTTGACTACCCTTCCAGGCTGGAGGGTGGCCAGGGCCAACATACACAGTCACCCCACTGGGGATCAAGGGCAGGCAGCTCCTCTTTGCTGGAATCCCATTTCAACACCTCGTTCTGTGGCTGTGTCAGGCCCTGGAGCTGCGTCTTCTCACCTGAGGTCAAGTCTTCCACATCAAAGCCTCTGAGGATCTTTGAGCTCATTTCCATCTGGTTATCACACAGTTCCTCCTTAGGGATGGTCCTCATGATCTCGGAGCCCAGCTCCCCACAGTGTCCTGACACTACTTTCTTGGCCTGGCTCCTGCCACGGAGGCCAGAGTGCCCAGGAGCACTACCTGGGGCAGCCATTGCATAGTTCCTCAGGCTGGGGTCCTTCCTAGCCTGGCCTCGGTCTGGCCCTGGGAAGCAGTGCTCCATCTCTTGGGCTCCTCTGCAAGCCTCGGCTCAATTGGGTTTTTGAAGCCACTCATATTGAAGTTCACCTCCAGTTGTGTTTGGACCCTCTGCTTTGGCCTAGGGGCCTAGGGGCCTTGGAACCTTGGGAACCCCAGGCTTGATCCCTGCACGAGAGACCTCAACCATGATGAAAGACATGAAGGCCAACCTGCCCAAGCCAGCCTGGAGGCCCATGTGCACCGGGTAGTCTTCCATCCTCAAGACAGACCTTTCAGAGAAGACTGAAGCTTAGAGCACTCTGAGTCTGGGAGGGGAGCTTGAGCCCGGGCCCTGGCTGGTGTCTACTTGGTGCTCAGCTTCATCAAATCACATATAACACCAAACTGTTCTGCTTTATGTTGACCCACGCTGCCTTGTGGTCCTGCCATTCCTCCCTGAGCAGAACCAGAGTCTCTGGGTCTCAGCTGCTCGAGCTGTTTCATGGAGTCCTCAGCTGTAACTCATCTCCAGCCTCAAAGTCACCATCTCATAGCCTTGGGCCTGTTTATCCAATTTCTTTTTTTTATTAATAGCCCATAACCATAAGTTTGCCAATCAGTTAATATCCTGTCCAATGGACTTCCAGTTGGGATTGAGATTTTAAATCCCATTGCTGATCTCCAAATTGAAAACGATTGTACAAACAAGAAAAAGTCTAGCTTTACAAATGGACACACAGATGTGTAGACACAGCCACTGTTTAGACACATGTTTTCTAGATGCGTGATTGAATTCCCACCCATGTGAATTATACCTGGTTTAGAACATGTGAAGTATTCCTGGTTTAGAGCACAGTCTTAGAAACGCTCACTCCAAAAGTGCATCTCTGTCCTAAGTGCACACTTATCTTACAATATCTTTTAGGATGAGCTCCTTCCACTATGCCAGGGTCTTGGTATGTGGTTGTCTTACTCGAAACTGCATGTAACTGCTTCATGGGGGTTCTAACCCCAAAAGGCCACAATTCACACCACATTTTACATAAAACTAATACTAGAAAAACCATAGAAACAAACAGGGCAAACATTTATAGACAAGGGGTCTGTACTAGGATGCCCTTTGTCTTGCTCCAACAGCCAAAGTTCATACAAAACCAAGAAGCCACAAACATACAGAACAAATGCATATTCTATCCCAGCTGAATTAACAGACATTAGTGACGGGCAGGCCTTAGTTCAGTCCTCCAGGGAGCAAAATCTTTTGCAGCCACTGGTTTTATATCAAAGAATCTGCCCAGTCACAGGCAGCCCCTGAGACCCCCTCCCAAGCCAAAAGACTTAGCGGGGGTACCAGACATTCTCCTGGCTGGCTCACCAAAACTGTTACTGGAGGGTAACAAGTCTGGGCTCGTGCTGCCTGTGCCGTTCAGCCAATAGACCCAACACAGGAGTGTTGAATAAGCGTTTATTGTCAGAGCACCAGTGACCTGAGAAGGCAAAGTGTTTCCACCCTCAATGACTGCCTGTGTCCTCCAGCCACACTACTGGGGATGGGCACCACAGCTGCTTCTGTGCCTTGCTGGCTGAGCCAACTGCTCCCCACCAACCAAACCTCTGCATCCCAAATGACACTTGTGCTTTTTGCCCTTTTTTTTTTGTTTTATGTCTCCACCTGGAAGGCAGTAGGAGGGTCTTCTGTTAATTACAGACCAATACCACCAATTACCCCCACCTATGCCAGCGTGTAGCACTTGGCAATTGGCAATTGGCATCAACTGTGCCTATGCCTGTCAGTCACGGAAGCCTCCATTCGGAGGGGAGGGAGATCCGTCAGGTACCTTGCAGGTTTATTTATGGCTGCCCTGGGCAACCTCCTCCTATGGCCCCTTCCTACACCCTGCTACACTAGGTCAAACTTTTCAGCCACATTAACTATCAAACAGCAGTTTGGGGGCCGACTACGCACTCGAGGTCCAAATAAAAAAGAATCAAAACCTAGATGTTTTTAATTATTTAATATTATTTTATTCAGATAAAAAGGTCTCCACGGGCCGGATGAGAGGGCCTCACGGGCTGGATGCGGCCCGCGGGCCGTAGTTTGAAGACCCCTGCACTAGGACGAGAGGATGAACTTCCCATCTCAAGCAGAGAGCAAATTCACCTCTCTGCCTTGTTCTATTCAGTCTCTATAGGCCTTCATCAGATTGGAGCTGCCCGCCTGCATTGATAAAGATGATCTTTATTCAGTCTACTTATTAAAATGCTAATCTCTTTCAGAAACACTCTCACAGTGATACCTAGAAATAATATTTTACCAGCTATCTGGGTATCCATTAGCCCAGTCAAGTTGACATATAGTTAACCATCACAAGCACTTATTCTGTGTGGCAGATATAGTCCCCATTTTACAGGTACAGAAACAGGCTCAGGAAGGTAAGGTAACTTGCCCAAGACCATACAGCTAGCAGGTAAACAGAGCTAAGGTGTGATTCCAGGTAGTCTTAACTCCAGAGTCATCCTTTTACCCTGCTGCCATTATCTTCTTGTCCTACTGGTTTTACAGTTTTTAGCTGAGTATTATCTCCCTCACCTCCACATTCCTCCCAATTCCTTTTTTTTAAAGATTTATTTTTGGGGAAGCCAGAATGGCTCAGTGGGTTAAGTACTCACTTTGCAGCCCTGGGGACCGAGGATCAAATCCTGACCCTGGCCCATGCGGACCCATATGCTGAACTGGGGAGTGCCCCCAGTTCAGTTCTCACTGGGCTGAGACCCCGGCCCAGTTCCTGCCCTGTGTAGCCCCGTGCCCACCTGTGGAATGAAACTATGAAAAGCCAGTGATGTGCAACTATGGAGACTGTTCGGGGCCCTCCCCCTTCTCTCTATCTCTGTCTCTCTCTGTCAAAAACAATAAAAATAAATCTTTTAAAAAAACACTGAAAATGCCACCAGTTTTTTTCCCTCTTAATTATTGGAAATAGTCTCTAGGCCTTTTCTGATGGTTTTTTCCATGAATCAACAGGAGTCCTTAGGTGTGTGAGCTTCAGAAAGCTGCGTGGCTCATCTCTGCCCTGAGACACACAGCAGGGACCCCTCACACCTGCTCCCCCTTAATCTGCATCAACTCTGTGGACACCCACATTCTGCACTTTAGCAGGGAACTATCCATCATTGACACCCGACTCTTCCCCTTCTGGGCCTGGAACAGATCACCTCACATTTGCTAAGATTGGTGCATCCTGGGATGGTGTGACTTCTTCAAGAAGATGAAATGCCCACACTTTGGAAAAAGTGTAATTCCTGTTCTGCTAGTCATTCCATCACCTTCGTTTGATGTTCACTATTTCCTCGGAAGCACAAGTTGCTCCTTCTCCCTCTGTCCACCCCGTGTGTGCATGTGCACACTTTCCATCATTCTGCCTAGAGACTCCTCGTCCTCTGGAATTAATTCAAAAGGAGGACAGATGGACCTGCCCTCCTTAGTCCCAGAGCCCTTCCCCTGAATTTCAGCAGATGGGCCAATTTCCACTCCCTGCTCAGGTTGAGGGGGCTTTGAAGGGGAATTTCAGGCTGGAGGAGCCCCAACTCTCTATTCTGAACACGCTCCTTTCCACTGTTTTAGCAGCCATGCCTGAATGGATAAAAATAAATGCTTTTTTATTTAGTGAGTGTTCACTAAGTGTTTTTATGGCAGAGTCTTGGGAAGGTCTCTTCCATGGGAAATTAAAACCCTCTGACACTACCATGAGTATTTCTTCCCAAGGGGAGCAGATGAGATGCTAAGAATGTGACCAGGGTCTGTGGTTCTTAGCTTGTGGTGGAGAACATAAAAATCATAGTGAGTTCCAATGATCTCTCATGGTTAAAATCTGTTCTTGCTTTTTTTTTTTTTTTTTAATTCTATTTTCTGTTGGAAAATAGCATCAAACTTGTTTCTTGGTTTCTCAGTGACGTTGGAGAGCTGACCCTCCTTTTCTGCCTTGTTGACCATGGCCTGGTTGCATTGTCCGAGGCTTGGCATATGCAGTTTCCTATGGCTGTCACAACTGTGGTGGTTAAGACAACAAAGTCATTTTTTTTTTTTTTTGCGGTTCTGAGGCCAGAAGTCCAATATCAAGGCATCAGTAGGGCCATGCTCCCACCGGAGGCTCTGGGGAAGAATCCATTTGTTGCCTTTTAGTTTGTGGTGGCTGGCTAGCATGCCTTTGCTTGTGGCCTCATCCCTCCCTCCATCGTTATGTCATCTCTGTGTGCACCTGTCTCATCTCCTTCCACCTCTCTCTTACAAGGATACACCTGATTGCACTTAGGACCCACTGGAATAACCCAAGATAAACACCTCCCCTCTAGATCTTTAACTTCATCACATGTTTCGCCATATGCAGCTGCTCCTCAAGTAACAACCTAATTTTGTTCCTACGACTAGGCCATTAAGTGAATTGGTCCGTAAGTGAGGAGCTTAAAGGCTGATGTCGTGTCATGGTGCCACAGGGTACATATTTTTCAAAGCATAAGATGTGACACCACACTTACAAATGAAATATGTAGTTTTGCGTGATTGTGAATGCTTTGTGTAGTGAGTACTAACTGACTGCAGAAATGAGACAAAGACCCCAAATGGCCACTAAACAGGTAGGTCGTTAAGTGAGGAGTGGCTATGTAAAGTACTATTATTCATAGGTTCTGGGGATTAAGAAGTGAATAGATCTTTGTGGGGGCATTGTTTGGGGTTTTTTTGCACACGTTATTTATTTTTTATTGTTAAATTTATTGGGGTAACATTGATTGGTAACACTTAGTTTCCGGATGTACAAGTCCACATCACATCACCCATGCATCGCATTATGTGCCCACCACCCAGAATCAGCTGCCCCTCCATCACCATATATCTGGTGTCCACTCCCCCCTCCCCCCACAGCTCTCCCTCCCCCCCTCCTCCCCTCTCTCCAGGTAACCACCAAACCATTGAGTGTGTCCATAATGCTGGTGCCCTCTCCCACCTCCCCTCCCTCTCTGATTCTTTCAGTCTGACTTATTTCGCTTAATAAGATGGTCTCTAGGTCCATCCATGTTGTCACAAATGAGTGTATTTCATCTTTTCTTATCGCTGAGTAGTATTCCATTGTGTAAATGTACCACATCTTCTTTATCCAGTTGTCTACCACACTTGCCTGTGGGAAGTAGGCAGCTTCTGTTGTCAACACCCAAAACTTGAGCAAGGCAATCCCATCCCAGGGCCCTGGACCATTCAGATAATTAAAGAATCTAATTTTCAACAGAGGGCAGGAATGAAGTGGATGTTTTGGCATTTATAGGAAATAAAAGATAAATAAAATATTTTTATCAGCCTCCATGTTCTGATGTGCTATAATTTCTTACCTTCTATGATCAAAAATATTTAAATCTTAACTTGGCCAGAGAAGAGAGGCACCCCTGATTTTGTAAGATCCTAAAACAGTGCTTTGCATGCAGAGTATTTTCATTTTATCCTCACAACAAACTGATTACATTCATCCTACAGATGAAGAAACTAAGACTCTGAGAAATTAATTATACAGAAATGAGCCCTAGTAAGCATGTACCCCAACCAACTTCATTCCTTAATATACAGACGTGTTTGAGGTGTCTTCTCCAGTTAAAAGAACCATGTTCTCGGAGACCACCCCCTGGCAACAGGGAAAGATGCAACATACAGTAACTGGGATCCAACACAGTTATTATGCCCACTTCCTGCCCCCAGTACACCCTGACCCACCACATTCCTCTGCCCACAACACGGGGAAAGTGGTCCCAGAAAATCTGAGCTCATAGAAGAAAAAATGTATTACCCTTTATTCACATAATTTTTCCTTAAATTGCTAAAGTTGGAAAGGGCTCTACTTATTTCTTTGCTTTCCCAGAAGAGAAACTAAACGGTAACTCAAGAGAGTTTTAAGAATTGAACAAACTCAACTGGTAAATATAGGTCAATCTAAGCAAATCTAGATAGATCTAGGTGAGTCCTTATAAAAGCTTGGGATAAGGCAGGGACCACTTATCACGAAAACAAAGGTAAAAGTCAGAAGGGAAAGGACCGATATAACTACATGAAGATGTGTAACATCTGCATGTCAGCCAAGCTACAGAGTACAACTCATCTTTAGGACCTTCCTGAGCTGAAGCTGATGGGCTGCTTGCTTAGTCCCTCCAGCTAGAGATTCTAACTTAGACATGTTATGGTCCAGGCAGTCACCATGTGTCATCCATTGTTCAGTGCACTACCTGTGCAGTCATACACGACAGCCTTGATGCTTACTCTCTCATGATGCTCCAAATAAGAGAGAAATCTCAACTCTCTCTCTCTCTGTCCGCCGAGGAGTTTTCTGGGTTACATCAAAGCTGAACTCCTCGTATTCTGTGCACTCCCTCTTCTTTGCCAGTCTGATCCCAACCATAGCTCCAAAGGAGAGAAGGTAGGCAGAAATATAGGGCACTAGTGATGCAGAATACACTTCATGTCATAGCTGAGGTTCTTTTATAGCAAGAAACAGAACCTTGCTTTAAGTTATCCTAAGCAAAATGTGGAGGGCTTCACTAGGAAGACGCTGGGTATGTCATTTGGGGTCTTGGCTGCCAGCAACAGCAACGGAGCCTTGGCATCTGAGGCAAGATAGGGTGACCTGCCATTTACAACCACATGGATGGAACTTGAGATCATCGTACGAAGTGAAGTAAGCCAGACAGAGAAAGCCAAGAACCACATGACTGCACTCATAGGTAGAATATAAAACTGAAAGCAACAAAGACACAAAGACTCATGGACACAGTCACTAGTTTATATACAGCGATGGAAAGAATGCCTATGTAATTATTACTAACCAATGTAATGCTAAAAAATTTAACAATAAAAGAAAAAAGAAAAGGAAAGCGATGACAGGATTGCTCTGGGGGCTCACGGAAGGGAAGGAAGCTGGCAGCCTCAGGTAAGAAATGGGCAGGACTCACGGTAGCAAGAGGCACAGCTGATTTCTCTACGCAGCAGGAAAAGGCTGGTCATTGGCTGTCACTGTAGCTGCCCCGCTGAAAGGGAGTGGGAGAGGAAGGCCCTGGCTCTCTGAAGCTGAGACAGAGAGAGATACAGAGACCAAGAGAAGGAGGAGGGCCCAGAGCAGTCTCCATAGTTGCACATCATTTGTTTTTCCATATAGTTTCACTCCACAGGTGGGAGTGGGCTGCACAGGGCAGGAACTGGGCCGGGGTCTCGCCCCAGTGAGAACTGAACTGGGGCCACTCCCCAGTTCAGCATATGGGTCCACATGAGCCAGGGCTGGGATTCGATCCCCGGTCCCCGGGGCTGTAAAGTGAGCGCCTAACCAACTGAGCCATCCCGGCTTCCCCCAGAGTGCATTTTTACTACGGCTCATTTGTGTACAGACCTGGGGTCTGTGCATGAAAAGTTTGAAAAGAACATGCTGTGTGAATAAATGATGTAGAGAGGTTGTGAGGGGGATGCTTAACTTATGAAGAAAACTGGTTCTTTCAAACTACATACTTTAGGACACCGTATTTGCAAGCTGCTAGGTGCTTCTTAGACTCAGTTTTAGCTCTGCCTTAAAGCAGGTGCATGTTACTTTATGCATCTGAATAGAACCAAACTGTAGTTCTTTAAAAATCGATCATATGTTGTGCTTCCCCTGGATCAACAGGCCTCACCCTTCTTCCAAATGAAATTAAATTTTACTCCCTACTTGGAACCCTTCTCTAAAATTTGAATGTGTCAAACTCCTGCCACATACAAGGCACCCTATGCACATAAATCTTGGTTGAATGCACGAATGAATGAATGAATGAATGAATGAATGAATCATCAATCACTTTAAGCTGAAGGTTTTTTTTTCCGCTATTAACACATAGTGGCCAAGTGCAGCAGCAAGAAACTTGATCTACATCTGCTCTGCAGAACGCCCTCCTACTTCCCCCTCTACTCACTCCATCCCCACCTTCACCACGAGGATCAAGTCACTATTGTGTTAACCTTAACCCTCAATTGTAGCTTCTTTGTTTATTTTTTAAAAGATTTATTTTATTGTTTTGACAGAGAGAGAGATACAGAGAGACAGAGAGAGAGAAGGGGGAGAACCCAGAGCAGTCTCCATAGTTGTACGTCATCCGTGTTCGACATGGTTTGTTCCACACAGGTGGGCGGGGGCCTCGCAGGGTGGGAACCAGGCCCGGGGCCTCCCTCATGGGAAGCTGGACCCAGCAAGAATTGAACCGAGGGCACACCCCAGTTCAGCATATGGATCTGCATGGGCTGGGGCCGGGATTTGATCCTTGGACCCGGGGCTGCAGAGCAAGTGCTTAACCCCGTTGAGCCATCCCGGCTTCCCCTATTGTAGCTTCTAACTGGTCTCTTCACCTCCACTCTGGCTCCTTGCACTCATTCTCAAAACAAACAAACAAACAAACAAAAAAAAAAAAAAGAGAGAAAGAAAGAAAGCAAAAGAAAAAAACAGCCAAAGGGAGCTTTTGAAAAATAAATCGGATCTTGTCATTCCTCTGAGCAGGTGTTAGGCAGCTTCCCCACAGGCCCTGTGTGGTTCTCTCCAGCCTCCCAATGTGCACTCTGGTCACGATGTTCTTTTTTCCCTGTCTTCCCAGGGCCTTGACCCAGAACATTCCCTTCCTTCTCTGTAGAACATGTTTCTCCTCCACCCAACCTCAGTCTTGTTCAGTGAACTCCTCATTGGCCTTCAGATCTTATCTCAAACAGCTGTCCCTGTCCCTGGGTCCCCACTATCTGCTCTCACACACCCCTATTTGCTGTCCTATATTGCACATAGAGATTTGTGAGGCTTGATTATTTTGTGTCAATTTCCTTCACTGAAGAGAAAATTTCTTGAAATCAGGGACTATATTAGTTTTCTCAAACTACCATAAAATATCACAGACTGGATGACTCAAGCAATAGAAATTTATTCTCACAGTTCTGGAGGCTAGAAATCCTAGATTTTTTTTTTAAGATTTATTTTATTGATTTTGACAGAGAGAGAGAGAGAGAGAGAGAGAGAGAGAGAGAGAGAGAGAGATACAGAGACAGAAGGGGGAGGGCCCAGAGCAGTCTCCACAGTTGTACGTCATCAGTTTTCAACATGGTTTCATTCCACACAGGTGGGCGAGGCCGCTCAGGATGGGACCTGGGCTGGGGGCCTCCCACATGGGAAGCACACCCCAGTTCAGTATGTGGGTCCACACAGGCCGGGGCTGGGATTTGATCTTCAGTCCCTGGGGCTGCAAAGCTAGCGCTTAGCCCACTGAGCCATCCTGGCTTCCCTGAGATCAAGTTTTTAATTGGCTCGCAGATATGGTTTCTTCTGAGGCCTCTCTCCTTGGCTTGTAGGTCACCACCTTCTCACCATGACCCCACATGGTCTTTCCTCTGTGTGACCACATCCCTAGTGTCTTGTTTTTAAAAAAGATTTATTTTATTGTTCTTTTTGACAGAGAGGGACAGAGATGGAGAGACACAGAGAGAAGGGGGAGGGGCCAGAGCAGTCTCTATAGTTGTACATCATCAGTTTTTGACATGGTTTCCTTCCATGCAGGTGGGCGGGGGCTGCACAGGGCAGGAACTGGGCTGGGGCCTCCCGCATGGGAGGCACACCCCCTCGAGTGGGGGTGTTGAATGGAAGGGAATGGTGAGAACTGAACTGGGGGCACACCCCAGTTCGACATGTGGTGTCTGCACGGGTCAGGGCTGGGAATCGATCCTTGGTCCCATGGGCTGCAAAGCAAGCACTTAACCTGCTGAGCCATCCTGGTTTCCCCTTAGGGTCTCTTTCTGTGTCTAAATTTCTCTTTTTTTAAGCATTTAAAAATTTATTTTCTGTGTATGCCCAGCACATCACTTATTTATATAGTGATACTGGCTGTCCACAAGCTGAGGAAAGCTTGATTTTAAATATAACAGCTGTTTACTCATTGGTGCAGAATTTAGAGGATTGATACAAATTTCCTCTTATAAGAACACCTGTCAGATTGGATTAGAACCCACTCTAATCTTGTCTTCACTTAATCACCTCTTTAAAGGCCCTGTCACCAAATATAGTCAGTCACATTCCCAACTGGGGGTTAGTACTTTAACATCGGGATTTTAGGGGGACCCACTTCAGCCCACAACAGGAACCATGTCACATCTGCTCACCATTGTGTCCCTGTCCTCCAGGATGGTGCTTGGCATGTTGGAGGACTCCATATATTCCTGTCAAATTAGTGGGTGACTTTAACCCTCTCTTTTTCCCCCTGCCCCCATCACATAGTGTGCTAGAGGCAAAGACAAGAAGAGGGACAGATTGCAGCAGGATCATAAGTGACCACAGGACACGAAATGCTTGCTATCCTGATCTCAAAACCACAGACCTCTGCTCCCTCCTAGTACCTCCTCATGGGACCAGCCCAGCCCAACCCACGTCAGCCGTGGACGCTTCCTGCCCGGGCGTGTGTGTGACACCAAGCCCTGCTGGGGGAGACGTTTGGCTCACAGCCGGACACCCATCCAGTGGCCCTCTTTAGAGGGTGAGTCACCCAGCTGCTGGGTGTTCAGGTCGGCACAGCTCCCGGAAGGCAGTTAAGCCTAAAGAAAAGACATGTCCTTTGGCCTTTTAATTCCAAGGCTCCCCTAGTTCAGTTCTTTCTCTGTCTCTGTGTATCTCTCTCTCTCTCTCTCTCTCTCTCTCTCTCTCTCTCTCTCTCTGTCTCTCTCTCCTCTGTCAAAATAAAAAAAAAAAAATATATATATATATATAATTCCAAGGCCAGGAATCCAATCCGAGGAACTAGCAGAGGGAGACTTGAGATGAGTTTATATCCCAGTTTTTTATATAAAAAAAGATTTATTACTTTTATAATAGTGAGGAGCTGGGAAGAGCCTAAGCATGTAACAAAATTTGGGAGAGCTTTGTGAATCTAGTACATTTATGGGGCAGAAAACTATGTAGCTATTGAAAAAGAAAATTGTTCATAAATATATATTTTTTAAAGATTTATTTTTATTATTTTTGACAGACATAGGGGGAGAGAGAGATATACAGAGACAGAGACAGAGAGAAGGGGGAAGGCCCAGAACAGTCTCCATAGTTGCACATCATTGGTTTTTCCACATAGTTTCATTCCACAGGTGGGAGTGGGGCTGCACAGGGCAGGAACTGGGCCGGGGTCTCACCCCGGTGAGAACTGAACTGGGGGCACTCCCCAGTTCAGCATATGGGTCCCCACAGGCCGGGACCGGGATTCGATCCTCGGTCCCCGGGGCTGTAAAGTGAGCGCTTAACCCACTGAGCCATCCCGGCTTCCCCAGTATAAAGAATTTTTAATGATGCAGGAAGATGTTACCGGAAAAAGCAGGACAAGAACGTCAGGTGCACTGATCTCAGCTCCATAATACAAACTGTAATTACAATACAATACAATTACAATACAAACTCCTTTACATGCACAGGAGTATATGCAGACACTCAGGAAAAAGCCTACCGTAGATGGGTAACTATGCAAATGTTAACGTGTAGCGCTATTTTTTCTAAACTCAGAGATTTCTTTATGCTTTTTGTGTTAAAAGTAGCCTGTGTTGCTCTTACAGCCAGAAGAGAGGGGGCCGGGTGGCGCGTCTTGTGAATGACGTTCCGCAGCCTGGGGCTTCTCTTCGGGGAAGCGCCTGCTCTCCGGCCTCGGCCGCGATCTCGCGTCCTCCCGGGGCCACCACGGGCTCCGCGGGACAGCGCTCGAGTCCTCGCGGCGGGAGGAGGCGCCGGGCACCGCCAGGGGAGGGAGGTCTGGACAGTGCGGGCGCCCGGAGCCCAGCTCCAGCCCCGGGCAGTCCCGGCCGCCGCCCAGCCTCCCGCTCCGCCGCCAGGTGCAAAACGCCGTGTCATTGGGAGGGTCTGCGGCCCGAGCATTGAATTACAGCTCAGCCAAGCCCCGGCAGCGCGGCGGGGGCGGAAGATGAGCAGAAGCCCCTGCGCTCCGACCGCGCGCTGACCTGCCGGGTGAGCGCCGCTGGGCTGGGCACCGAGGGGCGCCCCCGGAGCCGCCGAGGGTCGGCCTGCGCCTCTTTAAGAGCAACAGCTCAGGACCCGGGGCCAGAGACCCGAGCCCGGCCCCCCTCCGCCAGCCCTGTCCTGGGCGGCGACCCGCGACCTTCCCCGGCCTTGCGCCCCCTTCCTCGCGCCGGCCATGCTGAGGGTCTTCATCCTCTATGCCGAGAACGTCCACACCCCGGACACCGACATCAGCGATGCCTACTGCTCCGTGACGTTTGCAGGTAGGGGTGGCGGTGGGGGGCGGCCGGGCTGTCCACCCGGAGAGCAACTCCCCAACTAGGCTGACTTTGAGGATTGCTAAGACACGCATCCTCCGGGAGGGGAGGCTCAGAGGGAAACTGAGGCAAAGAGGGAGCGGGGGCTGAGCAGCGCGCCTCGGGGCGGGGAAGCTGGGCCCTTGGAGAGAAGGCGATCCTGGGAGCGGGACCAGCATCTTTCACGCTGCTCTCTCCGCGCCGCCGTGGGCAGCAGAGCGCTGATCCACCAGGCTCCCCTCCGCGCCCCGGAAGGCTGAGTCTCAGGCCTATTTATGGCCCAGCTCCCTTCCCCCTCGCTGGGCCTGGGCCGCGCGGCTCTGCCGGGCCGGCTGGCAGGGCGGCCGCCACTGGGGGGCAGAGGCACCGCCCATCAGATCAGGAATTCTACCCTGGCTTTGGGCACAGAGTGGGGGGAATTTAGCAGCTGGAAGAGCTGTCACCAACCGCTAGGGACTTCCTCCCCCACGTCAAGACTGGAGCGTATGAGGTGTCTCCCTCATGGTACTGGGGCTTCCTGGAGCAGGGGAGCCTCCTCCTCTACGGGATGGGGACCTCCCACAGGATGATCTTCCCCTGCTGCCTTCAGGAGCGGAGGTCTGGGCCCTGTGTGCGTCCCCTGGGCCCCCTCAGGGCCAGGCCAGAGCTGGGGCTACACAGCTGGGTCTTTGGGTTTGGAGCCATACTGGGCGAGAAGAACCGCGGGCAAGAGTGTGAGAGTGGCCCCCCACCCGCCCTGCACACGCCTCTCAGCCTCCCTTACTGACATCCCAAGTCCCCAGAAGGCCTAGTACCAGCTGGTCCCTGGCCACCCAGCAGAACTTCCCTTTCAGTGTCATGAACTCCTGCATTTACCTTCTCCCAGATGCCCCCAGACACCTGGGAATGCATGTGACACCGGCCATATTCCAAAGAGCGGACACTCAGAGAACAGAGGCGTGTGTCCACAACAGCACACACAGACGCATTACCACAGGCCGCCTCTCACTCTCTCACTCTGGGTGTGAGATTTGGGGGTGAAGGGGCCTGTGGCCAGGAAAGCAGCTGAGACCAAAAGGAGGGACACGGGGAGCTGGAGGTGACACTCCAGCCATGTTTTTTCCCTAACATGTCACTCTGACCTGTTCTCCACCCGTTTCCCACAGTTGCCTCCGGAAATGGGCTTTGTCAAGGTGTTTCCAGGGGTAAGACAAGGGCACGAATAGAGGGGCTCCACACTTCCTGCATTTTCAGCTCTGGGCCAACCAGGCCAGCAGTTCACCTGCATGGCCCAGACCAGCAGCCTGGCTGAGGGCCCTGGGCTCCGAGCTGTGCAGCTGCGGCGGGTGCTGTCTGCACTGAAACGATCCCTGTGGCCTCAGGGAGAGGATACCCTCATGCTGTGGAGGGAGGACAGGCCACTCCCATTCAGTAGCTGCCTCTGGCTCCACACGCACCCCCCCATTCCCGCCGCTCAGTCCAGGGGTTGCATAGCCTTTGGGAAGCTGTGCAGTGCACAAACGGACCCTGAGAGGGGCTGCCCGCGAGCCCCGGCCTCTGTTCTTGGGGGTCTTGTCTCCTCTGGAGTCTACTCAGCCTAAACCAGATTTTCCTCCACCTTCCCTGACCACACACACACACACACACACACACACACACACACACACACACACACACACGCCTCCCACGTCACGGCCCCCTGCCCAGGCTCAGAACCCTCACAGGAGAAAGGACAGAATGAATAATGAGCGGGGAAGCGCATTGTAACCCCAGAAGCACTTGACCCGCAGGCAGTATTGCTGGCATGGACCCTCTCTTGCCATTATTTCAGCGCCAAGGGCTGTCTGTGAACCAGTCTCCCCCAGCCTCCAACCACGCCCCTGTCCCGGACTAATGTCCGCCCCTCCATCTGCCTGATGTCACTCTGCAATCCTGCCCTTTGCCTGCTGCCTAGCTCCTCTGGGCTGCCTCCCACGTCCCAGGGGAGCAAGGACTTTCTCTGTGCTGACCGTGAGTGTCCCCAGCCTGTGGAGGGGGCTGGCTAGAACCCCCATCGCAGTCCTCACAGTCACTTCCAGGAAGTCATGGGGAATGGCATCGTCCCCTCCCCCAGCCCTGACCACATTCCACCCCCTGCACTGGCCAAGCTCTCAGCCATGTCCAAATTTGGCCTCCCTGAGGCATTCAGGCCTGCTCGCCCTCCTTCCAGCCGGCCACGTTGGTGAATGATTACCCAGAAGGCTCTGGTCTCAGGAATGCTCTACCCGGCAGAAGCCTTCCTCATCAGCTGGCCTGGGCCTGGCTTTCCCGGACCGTTTAGGTTGGGGGCCCCTAAAGCCTCTCCTTTGGCTACTTGATTGTAATATCCCACAATAACACCTCTTGCTCTTCTGGGCGTAAATAAATCCATTTTCTGCTCACCACAGCTTTGTGAGGTCAAAGGACAGGGATAACATTCCCCTTTACAAATGAGGAAATAGGCTCAGAGAAGTTCAGGGGCCTGGCCAATGTCACACAGTAGCCAAAGCAACTCTCATCCCACCCTTATCTATTTTTTTTTTGAGATTTATTATATTATTTTGACAGAGAGAGAGAGACGGGGAGGCCCCAGGGCAGTCTCCATGATTGTGTGGGGGGCTGCATGGGGTGAGGGCTCCACACGGGAGGCACGCCCACATGAGCTGGGGGCCCGGGTGAGGGCTCCCGCATGGGAAGCTCTCCCCAGTTCAGCATATGGGTCCTCAGAGTCCAGGGCTGGAACTTGATGCTCAGACCCCGGGCTGCAAAGTGAGCGCTTAGCCTGCTGAGCCATCCCGGCTCCCCCCCCGCCCCTCCCACCCTTATCATCCTCCCTTATCATCCTCCCTCTGTTGTCCCTAGCATTCATGGCTCATGAATAAGAAGTGCTTTGGGAGGCATACCATGTGCTGCCCACGCCCGGGCACGCTGGGGCCTGAGCCAGCTCCGAGGAGGGCTGGGCTTGGGGTGCCCAGCATGGGGCTGAGTCAAAGTGGACAGCAGTACAAGGTTGCATGGAGTGTAACATAAGACAAATGACCCAAAAATGGAGGATTCCGATTTTAAAAATGTGTATTCATCGCAAGGAGAGAGAATGGGCCTTTTTAAAGCATGAACACTGTGAATTTTCTGATGCTGTTTCTTTAAAACCCCACGACAGTCCTCTGAAGGAGACACACTTAAGTGATGCTGTGCTTACTAGGTGCTAGACATTGTTTTAAATAGAACTTGATTTACTGTGAACTATATCATGTTCCAGTTAATTGAACTTATATGTAGATGCCTAATCTGTCTAGCAACCATCTGTGGTAGCAGCTAGCATCACCCCCATTTCACAGAGGAGAAAACCAAGAGGTTAAGCTACACGCTGGTGAGTAGTGGAGTTGGGATGCAAGCCCACACTCAGTCTGGCTCCGGAGCTCTGACTTCACCCCCTCTCCCATCTCCCTCTGGTCTTCACTCTGATTTACAAGAGACAAGCAGTGAAAGGTGTGGGGCAAGGGGCAGGACTTGAACCCATATTCGGCTCGCACCCAGTCTGGGGGATGCTTTCTTATCTCTGAGGGGTCTCTGTGCTTCTGCATCACCCTCTCTGGATGTCATGGGACCAGTTAGTCGCCAGTTAGCCCACGATGCCCCTTCTAGGCAGTACTGTCATGCCGAGCCAGCTCACAGGCCACTGGCGGGTCTCAGGGTCACTGGCTGAGGCCAGGATCATGGCTTGTGGAGCACTGTCGTGGGCAGCCTGTGGTGGGCATGGTAGTATTCTGGGGCCCCCAGCTTAGCCAGCCCAGTATGAAGTTGGGTGGAGGGGCGCAGGAGTGCAGATAATTGGCAGCCTTGGTCACATTCCAGTGGTACAAGAGCATCAAACAAGAGGGAGAGAAGGGATGGTTGCTGAGAGTAGTGGCTCTGGACCCAGACTGCCTGGTATCTTGGATTTGGAATCTCAGCTCCGTTACGTTCTAGCTGTGTGTTTTGAGGCAAGTTGCATAACTACTCTGTGTCTCAATTTCCTTACTTGTGAAATATTGATAATAATAGTACCTGCTTTGGAGGGATGGTTCTGAAGAGTTTATGTGTTAATGAATATAAAGCACTTTCATTAGTGCCTGATATTCGGTACGTGTGTATGTGTCAACCATTATTATACATACATTTAATATAATTATTATAGTTAACAGGTATTGTATATGTATTAAGAAATCACTGCACACATCCAAGAAGACTTTCATTATCTTTTTGCCTGATCAGTCCTCACATTAGCTCTATAGTATAGACATACACCACCTTACCAGACAGGGTCCAAAGGGCTGAGTCGCGAGTGTGTCCCCAAGGACACTAGGCCAGTCTCCTCTGGCTGCTTCTCCTGAAGCAGCCCCTTTTGAGCCAAAGGCTTTTGTCTGCCTGCTGTGACCCTTACCATGGTGGAACAAACATCCTTCTGGGACTCCCTGAGCCCCCAGACCTTCTCAGTCCCTCTCCCCAGGCCAAACTCACGCTCTTTCTCCACTAGCTTCATGCTTGTCTCTTTCCAGATCAGTTCCCTACAAGGAAATGTCAGCAGGAAGAGCTCTAACATCCATTGTACCCCCACTGTGCTCCAGGCACTGTGCTGGAGAGGCTGCTGTTTGGCTTAATCCCCCAGCACCAGTATGAAAGCATCATTCTTTTGATTTCACAGAAGGGGAAACAGACGCTGAAAGGTCATGTCACATGTCTCAGGTCACACAGCTAGAAAAGGGTGGCCTGGGATGGACGCCTCAGACCACCTGGTGTTCCCACTGTGGGTGGCTCTTCCCAGGTATTCACACCATCAGGGCCCTGCCCCGAATCACGACCTCCTGTGCTTCCGATGCCCTCAGTGGACATGGGGGCGCCCTTCAATCCTGGCTGGTGGTTTTGGGATATATGTGCAACGCATATTCTTCAGAGAAGGTGAGGGGAGCGGGCAGGAGGAGGCGGTGCATTGTCCACACTCCTAGATAGTTTTGGACTGCGGGAAATGGGACCCGAGGGAACCCTGTAAATTCAATGCGGTGCTCACCTCAAGGTGGGTGGCACTGAGTGGAAGGGTAAGGCTCGTGTGCTTCTTGGACAACTGAGGTCAGGCTTGGGGAAAAACAGACCTGAGCCATAGCTGGCCAGCTGGCCCGTCTCCAACAGCAAGAAGGGGCCCTGTTAGAAGCACTTGTTTCTCAACTCTCAGGAAGTTCCCCAAATGGGTGACAGAAGAGGGCAGGGGTCATAAACTCACATGCCCATGGGAGCCTGGCAGGTGGCGTAACTAAGATGAAGCTGGAGGGAACAGCACATGCATAGTGGGTGAGTGGGCAAGTGGGTTGACCCGAGAGGGCACACCCCATTCACAGGTGCCAGGGGATCATTGTTAGGCAGAGAATTTGGGCCCACGTGCCAGCTTCTCTGCTTTTTTCGAGAGAAGCTACAATTTGGATTTGTATGGGAAATCTCCTACTGTTTAATTATAAAACATGGTGTTGGTCAAAGACAACAGGTCTATAAGCTGGATGTGTCCCCAGGGGACTCCAGTGACAGCATCTGAGTCAACAGTGTTTCGTTTAATCTTAGAGACCTTGGTCCTGGGCTTTCTGAAGGACAGGCAGCTCGTCTGCCCTCACTTGGGATTATCAGTCAGTCGCTATCAGTGACTGCATCGATGGGGCGGTGGGGCCATGGGGGAGAGCTTTGGTCCCCCCTCCTTACCTCCATCAGTCTTAAAAATGTCATTGAAGTTAACATGACATCTTAAAACCGGGCTTGTTATGCAAACTCAGCTTCAAAACAGGTCCCCTCGCCCCCTTGTCCATGAACCTGGCTCCTAAGCTGGCCTATCGCCTTCATAGAGGGGCTCGAGTAGTCCCAGGGGCTGGGAGCTGCGCTTGTCTGTGGCTTTAGGTGGGGTACAAACCTGACTGTGTGTTACCAGCCGTAACTCCTGGTGGTGTGAACACACTAGTCTCTGACTCACATACTAGTTGATGTGCAGGCAGTCCTGGCAGGTAAAGTTCTTGTTTTGTTGTCCTGCTGTTCCTAGGGGTCCCTTTGACAGGGCTGGTGAAGGCTCATCATCACAATCTATACTGTGTGAAGGACAGGCATGCTCCTTCCCTGTAGGGATGCAAGCAGGCTGGTACATACATCCCTTTTGCTCACATCCTGTTGGTTATCACGGGGTTTCATGGACACATCTAGCTGCAAGGGAGGCTGGGAACTGTAGTCTTTCTATTTGGGTGGCCATGTGCCCAGGTAAAATGCTATGGAAAATTTTTATAGAAGAGGAGAACATACAGGAGAGGAACAAGTGGAGGTTTCAGTCATACTCTTCATGAGAGCTGCCTTCCTGACACAAGTCCCCCTGGGAGGAAGCCTCCTTCAGAACTAGGCTCCAGGGTGCTGTCCCTAGGGGACCAGGCAGCTCTGAGCAGGGAGAAGTCCTGGGAAGTGAACAGCACCAGGGCAGGAAGTTGGAGGTTGGGATGGGAGTGAGGCCTCAGGAAGGGGTCCAGGAACCAGGCCACTAGGAGTTGCGTTTCTGGTTTACAGAACAGGTGTGTGGAGTCCCTGGTCCTTGGACACAAGCCAAGTGTTTATAAAAATCCCTTGGAATATTCTGTTAGGGCTAAAGGGCCCTATGGCGGGAGGAGAAAAAAATCAACATGAGGACAAAGGGACAGGCTACAGCCAGGTTCTGGTCGCAGCAGCTCCAAGAGCCTAACCACAGAAATTCTCCGTTGCAAAGACCGGCCGGGGGACTCTCTGCCCCATGCTGAGGCGGTTGGGACTTGACGACTGATTATCCAGGAAACATGTCAACCTAGATGCTGGTGCCTCCTGATGCCTCTCACTCCCCTTTCTGGTTCTGCCCGATACCTACCCCTAAAAACGCTCACTCTCCCAGCAGGGGCTGATGCCGGCTCTTGGAGTCAGCCTGCCTGTTTTCGGCCATTTCTAATAAACTCGCTCACTAAGCCCGAACTGGGGTGGTCTCTTCCTTTGGGGGACCTTGCACATGCCTCTGGAAATGTTAAATCTGCTAACTCCCTGTGCTGACTGATGGATTAGAGCAGGAGTAGGGGGTAAGGTATGATGGTAGGGGAAGGAAGCAAAGCCAGGAATCACTGTGATGGTAAAAAGAATCCCAAATCATCGTATCCAAAACTCCCCCTAGGGGGCAGTGCGATCCTCTTTGAGAACCGCGGGCTCAGCCTCACCATGAGGTGGAAGGGACACTGAGGAGCCAGTACAATGTCCAGGGCACCAATGCCAGGGGGTTCTTACTCGGCACTGAAATGCCTGCCTCAGCCTAGGGCTCTTCCCTCACTGACCAACTCCACAGTCTAGACATCAAACACATAATCACACTGAGAGTTATTCCCTTGTTTTTTCTGGGTATCGTTTTATTTATTTATATGTCTATTATTTCTTCTTTTTAAATTAAATTTATTGGGGTGGCATTGGTTAGTAAAATTATGTGGGTTCCAGGTGTATAACTCTACAGGTCATCATCCATATATTGCATAGTGTGCTCATCACCCGGAGTCAGTTCTTCCCTCGCCATATAAATATATTATTTATTTATTTTTATTGTTGACAGAGAGAGATACAGAGACAGAGGCAGAGAGAGAACCGAACTGGGGGAGCTCCCAGTTCAGCATATGGTTCCGCACGGGCCAGGGCCGGGATTCGATTCCTGGTCCCTGGGGCTGCAAAGTGAGCGCCTAACCCACTGAGCCATCCCGGCTTCCCCTCGCCATATATTTGATGCTCTCCTTTCCTCTACTTCCCCTTCCCCCTTCCCCTCTGCTATTCACTAGACTGTTGTCTGTGTCTATGAGTTTTTGTTTCTTTGGCTCGTTCCTTTGTTGCTTCCAATTCTATGAATATATCCTATGTATGAGTGAAGTCACATGGTTCTTTATTTTTTCTGACTTATTTTGCTTAGCATGCTGATCTTGAAATCCATCCATGTTGTTGTAAGTGGCAGTATTTGATCTTTTCTGATGGCTGAGTAGTATTCCATTGTGTAAATGTACCACATCTTCTTTATCCAGTCATCTATCGAAGGGCACTTTGGTTGTTTGCATGTTCTGGCCACTGTGAACAGCGCTGCTAATAGTTATTCCTTACAGTTGTGATGGTGCTAAGAAGGAAAAGTGTGATTGTTTGCCAGGGGGACTCAACCTAGACCAGGAGGTCTGAGACGGCTTCTGGGGAAATGGTGTTTAAGCTGAGGCCTGAAGCATGAATGGGGTGGAAATTGCACGGTGACAGATGGTTACTAGACTATGGTCATCACATCGTAAGGTATCATTATGTTGTACACTTGAAACTACTATCACATTGTATGCCAACTATACTTGAATAAAATTTTGAGAGAGAGAGGGAGAGAGGAAGAAAAAGAGAGAGAGAGAGAGACGGAGAGAGAGAGAGAGAGAGAGGCAGTTGTAGGCAGAAGGGGTAGCAGAGTTGAGAGGCTTGGGAGGGAGGGAGTTTAGCATGTTCCAGACACTGAGAAGCCACTGGAGCTGGAACTCAGAGCCAGGGGCTGAGTGGCTTACCCAAGAGCACAGGAAGACTTTGAGGGGTTTTCAGCAGGGCAGTGACCTGATCATATTAAAACAATTTTTTTTTTAGATTTATTTTTTATTGTTTGAGAGAGGCAGAGAGAAACAGAGAGAAGAGGAAGGGCCCAGAGCAGTCTCCATAGTTGTATGTCATTAGTTGCAACATAGTTTCATTGCACACAGTGAATATGAGGCTGTGTGGGGCAGAAACTGAATTGGGGGCCTCCCGCATGGGCGGTGCACCCCAGTTCAGCACATGGGTTGCACGGGCCGGGGCCAGGATTCGATCCCTGGACCTTGTGGTTGGATTCAATGCCCAGTTGAGCCATCTCGGCATCCCCTCATATTTGTTTTAAGATGTCCTGGCCTCAGTGTGAAAAATGGACCAGAGGTGTCCACCTCGTTTTGAGGGTGGGTGGGGTCAGGGAGAGTGGTAGAGTCAGGAGAAAGAGGGCCTGAGCCAGTTGGAGAAGGCCCAACCTTTAAAGTTGGGGTGAGGACAGCCTTGGCCTTAGTGAGTGGGTGAGAGGAGCCCCGTGCCTACCGATCTGAGCTAGCAGTAGGGATGGTTCATTCATAATAACAGGAGGAAAGGGAAAGGGTTTGGGCACAGAGGCTGATGGGCGCTAGATGGCTGGGAGCCTGAGGAAGTTCTCTACTCCAAAAATAGGAAGCAAACAGAGCGAGGATGGCATGGGGTGTTGTGGGTTTGGGGAGAGAAAAGTACAAAATAGTCATCTAGGAGAGAGGGAGACTGAAGAGTCTGTAAATCTAGTATGATTGCTGGGCAGCAGGGAGGGGCCCCTAAATCAGGGGTCGTGAATATCAAGTGACAGGAACAGGTTAGCTGTGTTGTTCTCCACCACCTTCAGTGTTAAGGTGCAGGGATGGAGCAGGCAGAGGTGGATTTTACCAGGTTATGGTTTTGCCACATGAACATGCTGGATCCTCAAAATAAGAGACGGGAAGGGGAGGTGCAGTTTTGTGCAGCAGAACGACGATTAGCCACTGAATTCAGGCTGAATAAGGAGGTCAGTGAGGATTTGGGAGGTGGGAGCAGGGAGCTGTCCAGTACTAGGTGCCTGAGAGTAGAGGTATAGAGCTGAGAAGCCAGGGCCCCACGGGCAAGTCAAGTTCGTCAACTGGAAAGGAACCAGACATTGCACTGGAAAGCGTGCTAAGGGCTGTCACCGCTCAAGGCTTTTACGCTATAGTCAGTTCCCCCCACAGGCTGGGGGGTTGAGGGAGCCTAGAGATTGTTGTAGGGGATGTTGCCAGGGACCGAATGGGCCGCAGGTGGGCCCTTGTGCTCCAGAAACGCAGATACCTGTGATTTGGACACGGGCCTCTGCGTCCGGAGACGAGCGATTGCAGACTGCCCTGGGGAAGGCGCAGAGGAGGCTTTGCGAGGGCTCGAGCCTCGGCATCTGTCTGGACGCGGGACTCCCAGCACCCGGACGGGCCGCCCGGGCTCCGGGCGCGGGAATGGGGTTGGCGGGGCCGGGCGGGCGGCGAGGGGGCCGGGGGCTCTGGGCGCAGCGCGCAATCCGTGGCTCCCAGCCCTCCTTCAGCACTCGCTCCATCCAGCTTGCAGCTTCCCGCGGACACATTTTCACCCATGACGTTGGGACCCCCTCTCCTCCCGCCTTCGCTCAATTCTCCCCTTTAGCCGCGCGTCCTCGGGGCGCCGCGGAGAGGAGCGCGGTGGACGCGCGCCAGCGAGGAAGCCCCCCGGCCCGGCGGGGAGTCCGGGGCGCGCGGGCTCCCGGGAGCAGGGCCGCGGGCGCGTGTCTCCGCCGCCTGGCCGAACTTAGCGCCCCGCGTCAGCGGCGCTGTCATCCCGGGCGAGGGAGGGGACCCGCGGAGGCGAGGGGCCCGCGTCTGAGCCCCGCCCCGGCCCGCACGCCGCCGGCAGGGTCCGCCCCGCGGGTGTCCGGTGTCTCCCCCCGGAGGCCTCTCCCGGCGCTGGGACTGGTCCGCGGAGGCGCCGCGGAGACCACAGCTCCCCTCTGCGCGCCGGGGGCGTCCGCACCATGCTGTGCTGCCTGCTGGTGAGGGCCAGCAGCCTCCCCACCGCGAAGAAGGACCAGAGCAGCGACCCGATCGCCAGCCTGACGTTCCGAGGTGAGAGCCCCGTGGCCGCCGCGCCGCCTGGCGCGCACCGGCTCCAGCACTAACGCGAGTCCCAGCCGGTTTCCTTCCTCTGTCGGGACAGACATCTCAGCCCTGCCTTCTGCAGAGGGGGCAGGAGGGTGAAACAGCACCACCAGCGCCGTAGCGCGCTGAAACGTGGGAAAACGGAATGTGCAGTGAGGCTCGTAGGTCAGCAGTTACCATTTCAGACTGGTCGCCGGAGGGAATCAAGTGCGAGCGCTTGCCGGGCAGAGGGGATAAGAGTGGGTTGGAAGGTGGGTGCAGGACAGAAGGAGGAGCCCGGACCCCTTGAAAACCGGGCGTGCTTTGGAAGGGACCTCTTCATTTCATTCATTCACTCGCCCGTCTTTATTGAACACTAGCCACATTGACTCTGCCAGATCTCAGGTGGGAGGAAAAGAAACCGAACAGGCCGGATATGGCCCTGATACAGGGAATATTGAGGCTTGTCAAAGATGCTTTTCCAAATTCAAAGAGCTTGTGTCTACCTGTGGTGCTTAGACAAGAGAGGGTCTCTCTGTGTTTGGGGCAGCCAAGGCCTGGCAGCGCCCCCTCAGCAGGCACCTTAGCGCCCCGCTTTAAGGCAGTCATTCCCACCGGAGGACACGTCCTAGGAGGGGAAAGGGAAGAGGAAGGATCTGTCAAAATTAGGAGAAGGAACAATGGCGGTGAGTCAGGACCCCAGCTCTGCAAAGAAAGATAAATCAGGAGAGGAGGGAGAGCTTTCCTCTTACCGGGAGGCATATCCTGTGGTTTTGTGGAATTAAAAAAATATGTGTATCCCAAAAGATGGCCAAACATGGAGGAACAAGTGGCTGGTGTTTTCATGGGACTTGACCCAGGATCTCCATCTTCTCCTCAAGCACCCCAAATACTAATCACCATAGGTGAAAGACACAATTTGACAAAGCGAGAACTGTGACATTTGGATTCTTTGTTATGAGATAGTTTACACTTTACTCCTCTTTTGAGAAGTCCGAGTTGAAACATTTTAGAAACTTGGCTATTTTCATTAATTGGTGACATCCTTGGGTACCCATGATGAAATGCAACTTCAGGACAAGGTCCCTCACTGTGGGCTGGCCAGGCATCCCGTTTTAAACAGGACAGAAAACGGTGGTCCAGAGGGGCCTCAATCGATTACCCACTGAGACACCCACCTGACTCAAGGGCACTACCCACTCATGCACTGGCGGTTCCCCGCCCCGACCACTGACCTGGGCACCTCACTTAATTTCCCCAGGTTTCCACGTTCTTATCTGCAGAATGGGGAGAACAGAGCCACCAGAAGACTTCTACAGAATGAGGGACAGAGAGCTCTGAACAGACCTGAAACAATGCCCATACATCTGAGAGACCTAGGCTGCTGCAGGCCCCTAGGCTCAGAGTCCTTAGAACAATTCTTTTCCAGACAGTGGTGGCCTCCTAATTTCTGTACAGGAATGGCTTAGGCAGAGTCTGATGGACAGGGGAGAGCTAGCAGGCTGACCAGGTGAACCATTTTCAATGGGACAGAAAACAATGGTACCGTCCTGTTTCACAAGGTACTTATGGCCAGCCTAGTCTCCCTGGGCTAAATCACGTGGGGAGCTTTGAAAAGAAATCCACTGCCAGACTCCCTGTCCCCTCCTCCTCTGAAGCTAGAAGTGTAGAGGAAGAACCCAGACGTCGTTACTTCTAAACAATCTGCAGTTACCTTGGATGCGCGGTCGGCCTTGAGAAGCCTGGGCCCCGATGGGGCTGGGGCCTGCTGCAGAGAAGCCCGCCTGCACTGTGTGCGTGTGCGCGGCTCCCACAGGCAGCCCGGATGCCTGGGCCTGGCGGGCCCTGCTTTCCTCGCAGTTGCTCCCGGGGCATTCCAGCCTCGGATGTAATTTCACCACCTGCCTCCCAAAATAGATCATGAGCTCTGGGAGACCAGACTCTGAGGGCACTTTTTTGGTTTCCCTGTCTCAGGACTTCAAGGTAGAGACAATGAATGCTTATCATTCCTTTGTTCTTGAATGAATCAATTAGTTAGTTAACTAAAACTACCATGAGTACCTGGGCTGTGGTAGATTTCTTTTTTTTTTTTTAAGATTTCTTTTTATTGTCTTTTGACAGAGAGACAGACAGAGAGAGACAGAGAGAAGGGGGAGGGCCCAGAGCAGTCTCCATAGTTGACAGCATTAGTTTTCCATATAGTTTTACTCCACAGGTGGGTGCGGGGCTGCGCAGGGCAGGAACTGGGCTGGGGGCCTCCCGCATAGGCCCCGGCAAGAACTGAACTGGAGACACACCCCAGTTCAGCATATGGGTCCTCCTGGGCTGGGCCCGGGATTCGATCCTCGGTCTCTGGGTCTGCAAAGTGAGCGCTTAACCCACTGAGCCATCCCAGCTTCCCCTGTGGTAGATATTTTTGACTGATCATCTTCATGAATGAGCAGCTTCACTTCCTATAGCAATTAGTAACCTGTCCCTTTTTTCTGCCCTGTTCATTTTCTACCCTGTAATGTGATTGTTTATGTTCCTCCACTCATGAATTTAGTTCATTGAACGCATATTTATTGAGCACCTACTACATACCAGGTGCTGTTCCAGGTGCTGGAGATGCAGCCAAGAACAAAACCAGATCCCTATGCCCTTGGAGCTCTACCATCTTATTTCCTTGAAGGTTGAATCTCCTGCGTCCCCAGTTGGTGAATTTCTATCTGCTTCTTCCAGGCTTGCCAGCCAAAAATCAAGTCATTCCTGTCCCTTCCCTTTCCCTCATCCCACCCCATGTCTCTTCAGGCAACCTCTTCCCCTTTCTCCTTCTTCCCTCCCTTCAATCTCCTGGGGTGTCTCTAGATGTTGGGCAGGAACATGGGAGATGTTATAGAGGGTCAGACCGTGATTCACTTGTGTAGGGAAGATGGGCTTTGGTGGGCACTGAATTCTCTGAATCTTGCTTTTAAACATTAGAAGTGACTTGAAAGCATTGACAATAGCCTTCTGTTTTCTTTTTGTGACTATAATATGTACTCAATGTAAAAAAGGATATATTACAGAAAGGCATAAAACAAAAGTAATAAGTGGTCCCACATCCTGGCACTTTCAATTAATTTCTCAGCAATTAGACATATCTCCTTCAAGATTCTTTTTTCCCTTTTTTTAAAAGAGCAATTTTAGTTTTGAAATTTAATACCCAAGTAAAGTACATGAACTACATAAATGTATGCGTTAATGCAAGGATTCTCAATTGGGGGTGATTTTGTTCCTTAGGGGACATTTGGCATTGGCTGGGAACATTCTGGGTTGTCATCACTGGTGTGTGTGTGTGTGTGTGTGTGTATGTGTGTGTGTGTGTGTGTGTGTGTGTGTGACAGGCATCTAGTGGTTAGAGACCAGGGATGCTGCTAAACATCTTACAACACATAGGAAACTCTCCCCCTCCCCCCATTACACTCACAACAAAGAAATATCCAGTGTCAATGTTGATGGTGCCAAGATTGAGAATCCCTGCCTTTTTTTTTTTATATTCTTTTTTTTTTTT